>JAQBSW010012844.1:0-15576 GCA_029291075.1 Eudiplozoon nipponicum
ACTATCATAATTCTACTTCTCCTCATCATCAGCACCAGACTTGTTATTATTTAAGTGAAAAACAGAAGCAACAGCATTACACTCAGCACCGTCTTTATTATTCATTACATTGTCTGAACAATGTAATGTTTGCTAAGTAAAACTCAAGAGGTCTGGCAGCCCAAAACGTTTGAAAGAATACAAGAACGTAGGTGAAATTATTATAGGTCATTTAATGTTCATAAAAATAGCAGACAGCATCTTAAGTTGTTTTGAACAATGAGCATAAAGATATCAACATACATAACATTAAAATGAATAAATTCACTAATAAAGTTAAGCAGAAAAAAATTACCTGGATTATATTTGCTACTGCTCCAACCGCCGGAATATGCGTGAAATACCCTTTTATAGAAATAAACAAAATGAAATTAAACATGCGTATTATTTGAGATATAATATATAAATGTATTCGCTGGGTCTCTACTAAAGCTTAAAAATCGAGCAAATAACAAAAGTTTAGGCTTTTAAAAAAGATATTGCTCTTATGTAGCGAATAATAAATCCAGATTTACCTTTCACGTTTCTTCGGCAGGCCAAAATATTCTGAAATTGGCGGACAGAATTAATGTGATATTTTAATTTCAGTGATGCGATAATGCAGGTAAGTTTTTGTTTACCAGACAACTGCCCCTCACCTCAGTTATTCAACACATAGGCTACTAAGTTTAGTATTCTCAACAACAATATAAACCAAGTTATGCATCTTCATTTACATATTTAATTCAAGCAATTTAGCGCCCAAAATATTGCGCAAAACAACTTTTAGATAGCAAGCTCCTCAAAAAGATTAAAATCGTAATATTTATTAAACATCCAATAGAAAATGCTTTTATTTCAAATATTTTGCAGATTTTTGCATGTCAAGCCTTCATTTTCAAGCAATCATTGATCTCTTGTGCATTTAGAGCTTTTGCAGACATGTAACAGAGTTCAAAATCCAAGGGTTTACTTACATATTTCAAATAAATAATGATTATCATCCAGCGTACTATAAAATATCTTTTTTTTATTTAATAACGTAAAACAACGTAGCTAATGTCACAGATAGGTAGTGTCAAAACTGAATAGAGATTGTGCAATGAAATTTCAGCAAAGAAAAACTCATATCGAACTACTAATGACGACAGCCGCATTTAAGGTTTTTATCAATTTTTCTTTACTGTGGTTCGATCTAAGTAGTCCGTTTGCTGTCTTGCTCTTGTGACGACGTCGGACAGTTAAAAAGTGTCCGTATCTGCGTTTGACGAATGTTTCGCCATGCTGTGTGGCTTGCTAGTTGGATGATTAATGCTCATCTCAAGTCCACAAACATGATCAAGATTAGGTTTATCATCAGTAACGCTAAAATTTACAGCAAAATATCACTATTCTTTCGCAAGGAGAATATTATTTATTTACTCCCAGTTGTTGAGTATTGATAATTACAGCATTTTGATTAAGGTCCGAAAAACTCAGTAACAATTCTATTCATATAAGCCTAGGTGGGGATTGCGATTTCACATAACATAATCGAATATTTACTCCGTTTATTTCGTCATACCGGGCTTTATAGAAATAGCCAGTAAACATTGCTAATGGTATTAACTTCATTTTCATGCGAAAACTGTATCTTTCTGGTCCTTTATCCTTTACCCAGTCACTAGGATCTCCAAGACTAACAAGTAAATACTAAATGAGAAATACATTGACTTTATCCGTAAATTATTTAAACATTAATTACATGGAAGACAACTTTATTATTAAAGGAGTACGGCCAAATGATACAAACGATAGCATAGTCACAGAAAGATGAGCGCGGAACGAGCAAGCTAAGCCACTGAAAAGAATTCCTTACTCTAAATCCTGTGAAATTTGACAAATTTGAGTAAACAAAATGCAATTTAGCGCATAAAAACAGATAACACAAAAATCAAGGGTTTGCTAAAACGACTCAACTTGTAGGACGAACATACCTCTGTGTCTGCAGGCTATCTTTCGTAGGCGTTCTGTTTCGGCAACTTGATCGCCAAAGGAATACGTGAAAAGCCGCAGCTAAAACGCAATAGACAGGAGAGAATTGAAAACTTTATTCTTAATAAGCGAATGTAGTAGTAAGCGTATACCAATCTGGCACACGAACTACAACAAATGCGAAATTATAAGGTAGCTCACATATGATAAGACAACGCAGCCGATTCTCACCGCAACATATGTATGATATATACGTATACTAGTAGACGCCAATTGCCGTTGCTTAATACTGACTGCTCAAGCGTTTTAGGTTACAAATTTTCAAATAGTTTTTTATAATCTTAAATGTTAAAAATTCTCCAGCTATTTGCACAAGAAAAATAAGTCAGAAATTTTATTTTCAAATTACAAACATGCAAAAAATAGAAGAGGTTTATAAATCGTTACCAGTCGGACTCATAGTCAAATGGATATTATCATTGTTCATTCATCAATTTTAATTGAAGCAGAAATGTGAAAACAGTCATAACGATTTGCACTTTCTTATCCCAATGAATTATAAGATTTTCCCACCAAAATTCCGTTCTCGTTTGCCACATTTTACGTAAAAGCGAATCACCAAACTAATACAAGCCTTTAGATTGATAATTGTTTGTCGAATATTTGGTTAAATTTTTTCATTCAAAAATTGAATATAGATGTTTAGAAACCGATTTAGACCAGAAAGTGTTTCTTCAAGTGCAAATCGAAAAGGTGAAATTACACTATCAGATCCGTTTTCGCTCCCTTTTGATGTTTGAAGCGGATAGTTATACATCCAACATAGAAGGATTGCTGTATAAGCATTCTCAAATGATGAAGATCGCAATTTGTCGTTATCGACCAGTTTGATTTGGTAACTCTTCTCACTACCCACGAATTATAAACAGTGGACTAACTGTTGTGCCAAACTTCGCTAAAAAACAATTATGAAACGGATTTTTAAAATTTTGACAATCTGAAGACTGATTTTATAGAACTCATTGTTTTATCAATGACTTTTGTTTCATATAAATAAAAGAAATAGCAAGCCCACTCTGAAGGATAATACGAAATCTATTTCGAATTACACGCCTTGCACAGGAGTATATGACTAAATATGCACAAAATTTATTTAACTGAATAGTATTGAATAATTTTTCGTTAGATTAGGAGCGGTTCGTCAATTTGGTAGGTTGGATTCCAGTTTGTTGCTAATTAGGAGGCTTACAGAATTGACCAAAAATCCATTACTAATAATAAAAACGCAATATAAATCTAACAAAAGTGCAAAATTAACATGTGTAGAAGCCATGAAGAATGCAACATGCAGTATCCGAATCAAAATAATAAACTAATTTTGAGCAAATCCATTTAAAACAATCTGAGTTACTTTTGCTGCCTGAAAATTTTCTCTTGTGTGAACAGCTAATGCCTATCAGCCTTTGAGCTCATCTTAATAATGTGGTTTTATCCTAAATTTTAAAATAATCTCTTAATTCTAGTTGAAAAATTTTATTCGCAGGAACAGGTAAATTCACTGATTTGTTAAATATGCGTGTGTAACGTAGTCATAACAACCAAGTATGAATAGAAGCGATAATGTGTATATGCGTTAAATTGGGCAGAGGCTAATAAAGAGAATACAATGCTTACATCGAACAATAGGAATGAATAAATATATATTTCTTAATTGATAAGTGAAAATTTGTTCCGACTCCATGTCAGTTTATGCAGACGATTTTTGTGGCATTTTTAACTCGTTATGATAAGAAAATTTAGTGTGTTCGGCCGAAATCTAAACAAGCTCACTAGTTTTGGTGCAGAACTTGTTTGCTATTGAAATAAGGAATGTGAATTTGAAACTAGACGACCGGCATGTCGATAGAAATAACATCCATTAAGAATCAAGTGGAATTGTTGGCAGTTGCGTGATGAATCTTGCGTCGGAAAGCAAAGAGTCCATTAGGAATTGAACGTAATTCCAATATAGTTTTGGTGATATTGACATGAAATCTTGTAGAACTTGTGCGAAAATTACACCAACCAAAAACACGTATTGTATAAGGTGAAAGAACATATTTAGTTCCAAAATAGTTTATGTACAGAACAGGCGGATTACGCAAGCTGTATTTGTACCCATAATGAAGGAAAATGAGCAAAAAAGATAAAGTGCCCCATTCATCCTATTTATTCTGTAAGTCTGAGTTCATGCCTATTGATTACCTCGTAACACTCAACATGCGACAAAGAACAGGATATACTTCAATGAGGCTGCCACAACAGTTTGATGAAAGTATACAACTTTCGACTGAACAGTCATGAATTTCGCTTGTGAGTTTGTACGAAGACTGAAGAGAAACAGCGCACGACATGCGTGTTATATAAAGGGAAATAATAATCGGTAATTTGAAAATCGGCAATATTTGCTTACTTCTCTTTTCTTTTTGTCAAGTAGTGCCTGCGTTTTGGCGTCAAAATCAATACCGTCGTCTGTCAGCACAACTATTATTCGATTGCATTGAGCTCCTTGATTGTCGCGTAGTCCGGATTGCGTAAACTGAATTTAAACAAGATATAATAAATAAAGTACTCTTAGAACTTTCCCATTAACAACTAGGTAATTAGGAACAAAATTCTCGTTTACGCCAAAAGACGGTCAACATGCCCACATACACTAACACGCATAGAGAGGGAGAGAGAAATGTGGATAGAGAAAGTGATTGTATTGTTTTTGAATCAGTTATCGAGTATTTTTCATGTTCATCTATAGCAAAAGCAAATGTTATGCCAAATACGGATTTCGTGTCTATTTGACAAAAGAGTTGAGTGACATATAATAAATAACATTAGTGAAAATTTTGTCTAGAACTGAATTATTTATCTATTCAGAGATTGCTATTACACCATTGTTGCTAGGAGATAATTTTCTGATAATTTCAGATTTATGTATAGGACTAAAATAGATTAAAAATTTAGCGCTTTTCGACTAATGTCATTTTAAAAATTGGTACATGCAGTGCCTGACCTGAGCCAGCCTCGGCAAATATTTATCTGTTTTTGAATTAAACATTTTTTGTTTAAAATGCATTTGCCTGGAAAGATTTTAACATAAGTGGCTAAAGATGATATCATTGTCTCTAGCGGAATGTATTTAGTATCGTGTATGTAGATGCTTTTTCGCACGGAAAATTACTGATAAAATAACCGGCCCAAACTAACAAGGATAAACGAATCCATGACATGACCATTACTTTGGCAAGAAATTTTTCATTTTTTATGTTTTCACGCCTCCTGCAACCCTTAATTCGCAAACACAAAGTAAGCAATTTCTACACTCGAGTGTTATGCAAGAAGAACAAATTTATTCAATATGATTTACGAATAAACACGTGTGAAGCGATTAAACAAAAAACTGGAAATGCGAACAATATTTAAATTAATAAAATCATACGTCGTCAGAAACAAGCAAATACGGCCGGAATGTACGACATTTCAAAGTGCATAATGTGGTAGTTAAGAGCAAATTTTCGATAATGACAACGATCAGCTCTCTACAGCAATAACCGTCGAGGGAAATAAATACAATCCTAAGCCCAGAATAAATTGAAATGTCAAATTTCTGCGCACGCAATACTTTTAATTTGGTAAATAATGCAAAATCGTATGATTTAAGGAATAAAAAAAATGCTTTCATTTTATGGCAAAAATTTAATTGCATGCAATAGTTGTTACAACCATCAATAGTAACCACACATCATTCCTCAAACATATAATACTTCTAAATATTTTACTCAATAAATTCACTTTCAATGTTCAATGTTCTATGCCACTCGATGGATTAGAGATGAGCCGTTCGTTAGGAAGTCTACTAGCTGATGCCTACATATTCGATCTTGGAATCGCGAAACTGCAACGACGTGTTAAAAAATAATTCCACACACAAATCTGATGTATGTTAATGACAACTTCATTATTAAAAATGAAGATGCAACAACATCTGGCGTGCTTAAATATTTTAACAACTTGAACCATCACAAGTAAGTTACTCGCAAGTTTTAAAATGGTTAGTCTAACGCACTGACTTTCCTTGGCCAATTTCTTTTCAGACAGAATGATGGCGGTCTAAAAATGAAACGATATGGAAAGTAGATATTAACGTGACAGTACATCCATCACCAGTGCGCTGTCACAATTTCCCAAAAGAGAAATTTGATACGCAATTTATCCCACTGAATAAAGAAAATCTTTTGCAAAACATTTCAATGTCAAGAACTGGCGGTGCTCAAAACAACTTTATTACAAAGCAGGTATTCCCAGAAGGTTTATAGAAGTAAATATGAAAAATAAACAATGACATAAAATCAATGAAGCTGCACCAACCCAAAGAACGATATATGATAATATGACTTTTAAAGTGGACGCACACTCCAAAATATCAATTCGAAGAATTTTTTTAAACTGTGATAACTCGGATGCCTAATACGCAATTCATGTTTTAGTATTCAACAAAAAGCCTGCCAAATGGTAATATAAAGGACTATCTCTCTTTAATCGAATATTTTAATTTTTTATTTATCCAAATGTCATAGCTGCTCAGAGAGCAACGTTGGCCGTACTACAAAATTAATAAAGAGAATTCAAGAACATTTTAGGCTAAACATTGCTGGCATAGGCGAGTACAATTCCGCAATAGTTGAACACAATGTTAATAAAAATCGCCCACCAACTCAGGTGGATTTCCAAGTGTTCTTCAAACGAAAAACTGAAAAAGAATTACGCACAGCGGAAGCTGTTGTTTACAACATCTTTAATAATTGACCTAAATAAATAAAGGAAGCTCGTAAATTATTCAAATATAGGCTAGTGACATATTTGTAAATGAGCTTGTTTTTTTTAAATTGTGCGCGATTAATATTTTACCTGTCCCTCGTACTGTTTCTGGGGTATAATTTAAGCGCTCAATCCAACTTTATTATCTCCCCCTTTGATTTCCTAAAACGCCATATAAAGTACCAGATAATACTATCGAGTAAAGTACTGGCAAAACTACGGACTTTTTTTAAATCGCGTTTTACATACGTGCTTTATAAGAAGTGAGATTTCAAACTAGGAATGAAAAAACCCTCGAATGGTGTAAACATTTACAATTAAAAATATTTACTATTAATTCTAACCAATTGTGGTCCATATAATACATCAGTATAATACATCGGAGATTCACTGCTGTATAACGATGAAATTCGTAGTAACGTTTGGACTGTAGACCAAAACATGTTCGTCCTTCCTATTAGAATGTGAGACTAAGATATCCTATCCTGAGTTCGTTCAACTGTCTGGTTTTACCATCTCCAAATGTGGTGGTATTTCGTTATTATAACCCAAATAGTCATAACGGCGCACAAACCATCGCACCAACGGTTAAATCTAATCTCCGATTTTAGCAAATAACATCAATATTAAGACTAACGCGCAACTAAAAGATTAACAGGACAGCGTGTTCCAAGTACCCTATTAAATTTGGTGTACACAGTTACTGTTACAGATTACATTATTATCAATAATATAACATGAAAAGTATTCTGGTTAAGAGCGAAAGAAAGATGAAAAAATGTCAAACTCTGCAAAGAAATAATTTAGTCGAAGTAAAATAGAGCCTCATGCGGTAAAATGTCGGATCAATTAATTCAAATAGAATATATTTTATTTACTCTTAATATAGACATTCAAAGCGAAATGCTTCTCATCTACAATGTCAACTTAAAACTGAAAACGAACGATTATTTAACGTGCAATTAATAGACACACCAGTAACAATCCATCTGTATAACTTTTAATTTGCGCAACTGTATGGAAATTGTGCAGCCGACATTTCCAGTCAAATACAATGCAAACAAATCACTAAGATATCGGAGTTATAGATCTAGTTTTTCTTTCCATTTACGTGCAATTCGGTTTGATTCCAGTTAGTCAGTTTATCGGCGTTCTCAGATGATTACCATATAAGATGGAAAAGCGTCAGTAAGTGTGACGGCCTGTAGTTTTGCTATGTTGCGAGACATGTTTAGTACAATGGGATTGTTGTTTAAATGAAGCTCAGAAATTTTATTTGCCGGATTATTTTTTACTATTTGTGCAATCAAAAATTGTTTAATTATAAAAGTTATACGCATATGACTCAAGCTTCAAAAAGGTCTTGATCGTGACTACGGAGAAATTTAGCAATTATTATTACCAGTGAAGTAAAATCTATGTGAGTCTATTAGAGGTAAGGACAATATGTCTCATTTTAACTTCAGATATTCACCACAGTTTAATCCTCATTAGTCCGGTTTCTTTATTGCTTTAATGGTAGCCATTGAAGGACGAAACACGTCAGTATGTGTGCCTGATGGTAGTTTTTCTGTTTTACAACTGGTTAGTTGCATTTGGATTGGTGTTTTCCTCATACTCGCAAACTTGATTTAAAAGAATTTGGAACGTGTTGCTTGATTGCTTCCGCTCGAGTAAAAATAAAGAAAATCCTGATTTCAAATAGCAGATCAGTTCAGCGTTTAACTTGTTGCAGTTGCCACAAAGTAAGGTACCTTTCATACTTTATTTCATATAAGCATCGTAGAGGAAGTGATAAGAACTAAATTTGGTCGATCTCAAAGGCTATTGTGCAATCTTTGAAATCCTTAGAATAAGGTATTTTTCTTGGCAAAATGGATTATGAATTTTCGCGAAAATAATAAATACTAGATCTACCGCTATATATTTTGGTTTCAGAGCTGAATGGCAGTAATTCATAATATGATTGTGGAAAGATAATTATTTTGACAAAGGTTATATGCAAAAATCAACGTGAGACAATAATTTTTTTTTCATTAAATCAACTTTGCGAGCTTGAAGTAAACACTAACCCCATTGTATTTAACCAGTCGTCGAACAACATAACAAAATTACCGCCAGCCGCATCGCACTGACGCGTTTCGACCTTCCTTGATTATCATCAGAGTACGACGGCAAACTGACTATCGATGATGATCAAGGAAGTTCAAATCGCATCAGTGCGTTGCGGCTGGCGATAGTTTTGTTATGTTGTTCGACGATTGCGAGCTTGAAATAAAAACCAACCCCATAACAAAACTACCACCAGTCGCAACGCACTGACGCGCTAGTCAGTTTGCCGTCGTACTCTGATGATGATCATAAAAGATCGAAACGCGTCAGTGCGTTGCGGCTGGCGGTAGTTTTTTATGATGTTCGACGACTGGTTAAATACAATTGGATTGGTGTTTACTTCGAGCTCGCAAACTTGATTTAAAGAATTGTTACCACCACCCGCGCAATCAATTATTGTTTAAATTGTATTGCCTATATATGCATATGTGGCGAAAGCTGCAAACAGTTAATGTTCGTGACTGCATAGAAATTGTGCAGCCGACATTTCCAGTCAAGTTCAATGTATGCGAGACTGCTAGAGGTGAGAGCCGCATATCTAAATTTGTTTTCCATATATATTCAATGCGGTTTGATCCTCGATAGTCAGTTTGCCGTCGTACTCTGATGATGATCATGGAAGGTCGAAACGCGTCAGTGCGTTGCGGCTGGCGGTAGTTTTGTTTGTTGTTCGACGACTGGTTAAATACAATGGGATTGGTGTTTACTTCAAGCTCGCAAACTTGATTTAAAGAATTGTTACCAACACCCGCGCAATCAATTATTGTTAAATTGTATTGCCTATATATGTATAAGTGGCGAAAGCTACAAACAGTTAATGTTCGTGACTGCATAGAAATTGTGCAGCCGACATTTCCAGTCAAGTTCAATGTATGCAAGACTGCTAGAGGTGAGAGCCGCATATCTGAATTTGATTTCCATATATATTCAATGCGGTTTGATCCTCGATAGTCAGTTTGCCGTCGTACTCTGATGATGATCAAGGAAGGTCGAAACGCGTCAGTGCATTGCGGCTGGCGGTAGTTTTGTTATGTTGTTCGACGACTAATTAAATACAATAGGATTGGTGTTTACTTGAAGCTCGCAAACTTGATTTAAAGAATTGTTACCTCCACCCGCGCAAACTATTATTGTTAAATTGTATAGACAATAATTTTGGTGCAAAATGAAAAGGTAAACAGTTGAATTATACTTTAATAGAGATAGCCCACTAATGAAGTATTAAAAACAATATATAACATAGGAAATAGGTAAAAACGTTGCTGTGTAGCTACGTGCAGTTTGATTAAATCGGAAAATAAATTAGTTTGACATATCTAGGCTTAGTCTATTTGCGGCTAAGTACAATTGAAAACATTTTTAGGCAAAGTTACAATATTACGAGATTAAACAATCATTGATTTATATTCTTCAGATCAACTTTGTAAGCTTGAAATAAAAACGCATTCTAATTTATTTGACGTTAGTTTGATATTTTATGCAACTGGATTGATCAAATGCTTTGCATGTTTATCTCAAGATAGGAAACCTGATTTAAAGAAATGTCATGATATGTTAGATGCTGCAATAGCACCCTTTGTGGCCTAGAAAACTCATATGGCCCTATATATGGCTGACGTTAATACAAAAGCAAGTACTCGCAGAAGTGCACAATGGAGCACAGTCAGGATAATGACAGAATAAGCAGTCGAGCCGCAGTAAGGTATACGAAATAAAAATTATTTTTAATGTTTATTATTAAAGGAACGCGCTTTATACGAGAAAACTCCTACAAACTCGTACAAATTCGACGAATCACCTGCTTTTGCACTAAATCGTTTAAGCATGGTAGCGAGGCCATCTCCTGAGGAGGAGAGGAATAATGGAGAGGCCAAAGTCCTAACAGCCCTAATCATAACTGACATTAATAAAAGAGAAAATCCTCTCAGAAGCATATTTATGACAATAATGGAAAAAGCAATCGAGCAGCAGAAGTGGATGTACTTTATATATATATATATATATATATATATATATATATATATATATATATATTAAAACTAAAGTGTTTATGTCTAACAAAATGACCTAGTAAAGGTTTAGAAAACTTTGTATGAAAATTATTAGCACAGACCTAAAAATTATGGGCAAACTAAGTGATAATTAAGTCTGGTCTGGATGAGAAGATTACGCTTTATTAACCGATCCAATTAATATTGGTGAATAGAACGCTGGTTTACTGGAAAACGTTGAAACTCGTCTAAAAGAAGCCAGCAGTAATACAGACGGAACTGCAAATCAATAGAGCAATTAAACATAAAGCCGCCCATTCTGCAGATAGCAATATCCCATGACAGTAAATGTAATCCGAATAAAATTTTCCCTGGCATGATTACATTATTTTTCTTTTCAATAAAACTAATTTCTAAAAGGCATTACACCTTTAATTTATCCAAGACCTTCCAATTTCGGCGATCCTAAACAGTCATGAAGAAATTAACTTCGTTCCTTCTCCTATCTTGCTTCCAGCTAATACTTAATTAATCGCGCAATGATGTTTATTAATCGCATCTCAGTCGCTTTGAATCCGTGAAAATATTAAACTTTGTTTAAATACCAAATTCTTATGCTAAATTCAAAACAATTGACAGACTAACAAATTAACGTCAAATTTCATTGCTGCTGTGACGTTAATTTTATCCGGCACGATAAATATGGGTATTGATGCACAGGTAACTTTCTACCGGCGTACCATATAAAACTGTCGTGAAATCTGAGAATTTTCAAGTAGTTTTCAACAAGTTTGAAGCAGAATATTTCCAGAAATATGTAACAATTGTTTTAGCAGCCATCATTCTTCCACTACTTCTCAAATAACAAATAATTCCATACACCCATCAAAGAATTAAAGTAACGCCTGGCGTATCATTAGCATAAGTACAGTAATTGTTTAACTGTAATTTTCTGTCAAACGATATGCCTACAAAAAGCAGATTAAAATGAAATGTAACCACCGATGTGTCAAGCACCAGCATTTGGATTTTTCGCGTGTTTACCATGTATGCGCTACCTTCTCCTTCTCTCGTCTCCATTTCGTAAGTTAAAAACTAATGTATTGCAAAATTGCCTACTCTTTAAGGCATTTACTTCCGTGAAAACCTGAACAACAGCAAAGTGGATTTGGTTATTGGGAGCAATGTATCACCATTATCTATAAATTAGCTTATCAATAATGAAGACATAATTTTTTTACGTCTATTTCTTATTTACAGAAATGGGAGCTCCGACAAATCAGAACTTGGTGTTTCAGATCAAATTCACAAAATTTCACGCGTTTTCAAACTATCTTGTTTATTTTAGAATAACTTATTGACCATATATTCAATTTTATGTTTACGAAACATGTAGTTTGCTATTATATGCTTGAACCTCGTTAATTTTACTCATACTTCATACCAAAAAATCAGAAATTTCTACTGTCCTATAGTGTGCTCTATTAATTTGTTTTCTATTCCTTTGCTTACTTTCTGTTTTGGAGGATCATAATCCCGCTACCTTCCATACCAGAGTATGCTACACGCCAGTCCAATTGATGAATTAAAGGAATAGTCTAACGCATCAGGGAAGAGAATACCATTATGAAATCAGTCTTATACCCGCCGATTTTGGATTTAAGCTGATCTACAAATGCTGACATCACTTCATTAAAAAATACCAATCGACGAAACTCCATTCTTACCTGGTTAATTAATGAACAGTGTCAGTGATGTTTGAGCCTGTACTGACATCCTACACAACTTAAGAAAGTGAATAGAACCAGTTGAAAGTCATCCAACGACCACCTTTCGTAAATCAGTTAGTCGGTTTGGCAGCAGCAACAGCAACCCTGGCAATACTAAAGGGAAACCATTTTCACATTCTCAAAAGTCCATAATGACATTTCACGCGATTTCGCAGATGCAAAACAACCTTAGTCATAGGTAACGTAAATGGGTAGGTACTTATCAAATTCGTCCGAAATCCCATGGCATAACCATCTTAATTATAAGTAGAATTGGCACATCGCCAACTCGGTTGCGTATGAATTGTTCGATGGAAAATCCTTAATTTTCTGTAATCTAATCTAGATCCCAATACAGCCCACGAAGCCACAGAATTGTATTTAAATATGCTTTGTTGTTTATTTCTATCTGTAAGATTATTTAAAATATTGGTTACAGTAAAATAAAGACATAGCCAAGTCATATATCAATTTTTTCGCTAATTCAAATAATTTTGTCAAATATGAACGACCAAGTCAGTTTGATAATTTATGAGTTTGCCGTTTTATTCTGATTAAAACTGGTGAAATGAGTCTTCCTATGTGGACGTTGACAAGGAAAATGTGACCCCAGGTCAAAATTAATAAATTAAATTAAATCAGCATTAATTTTGCAAAAATATGGATGGAAATCAACACTTCCGGATTGGTGCGAAATTTGACCTCTTAATATATGGAATTCAACATCAAATAGCAGATTTAAGGCGAAATATTATACTGCGAGCGTTCGTTACTTTAAGACATAACTGCACTGGTTGTTGGCAACAAACAAAATGGTACATGTAGTTTTCGCCGAATTCTTGAATGCGAAGTTATTATGTAGATATGTATTTAGAGGCACGTGAAATTTAATATTTAAACCAATATTGCAGTCTTTAACTAGACATTAATTCCGTTTACTTATTTAAGCAATTAGTGATTGCATGAGTGGTGACTTCAGCTATATTAATATATAATTAATATTAATATCAAACGCATTCTATTTGATAAATTAAGCAATCTCTCATTGCACAGGTGGCCATTAAAGTTATTTAATTGACGTTTGTGGATTTGATAAAAAAGAGAACAAATTATATTTGACCATTTGAATAAAATGCGACTGGTTAAACAAAATTGGATTAATGATTTTATGAAGTCCGCATACTTAAATAACAAAATTATGTTTTAATTTTCTTCTTCTCTGGTTTAGTAAAACGAGCGTGATTTGGTCCGTCCGCGATTATCAAAACGAAAGGTTGTAATGGCGAAATTCTTTCTCAATTACACAAATTTAAATTAATAGTGATGACTCCCAGTATCAGACAGGTAATATATACTGCCATTGTATCGAATATCGGCTGACCTTAGTCAATTTTTTTTCAAAATAATTATCCGTCTGTGTTACTCATATCATACGTCAGCTAGTTAAGAAGGTAATCACTTAAATTACCCAAAAAGAAAACATCCATGCAGAAAAATGTTCAATCGCAAGACAAAACTGCTTCTCATGGAGCTAGGTGAGTCCAATGATAACTCCACTGCACAAACAAATTGGTCTTCCCGAAGTTGTGGACAATGCCAATTGATAGGAATGCCTTCGAAATAGATAGTATGTTCAATCACCTAACCTTCATTAATACGGCAAAGCAACGCGCTATGTTGCATATTTTGCAGAAAAATACATGGTTTTGTAATGTATTTACGTGTAACAATAATCAGATTATGGGCATACCAATTCGATATGCGCTCCGACATGCGTGAATTCAATTTTTTTTATTGCTTTACACTAAAAAATTAAATGTAAAATTTGATTTTTAGATAACTTTGGAAGCAGATTGCTGTTAAATTTTATATTTTACTTTGGTTAGAGAAGATTTGGTAGTGGGTGTTATCAACATTAAATCAGCTGAAAATATGTGAACGCCGTCAACCTTTTGCGTTGCAATTTACTGGATTTTTACTTTGATATTGTAGTTGCATATACACCGGTGTCTTTTCTGTTGTAAGACATGTATTGAATAACCATTAATAATAACAGTATATCGTACACTCCTTAAATCAAACTGAAAATATGGAGGCAAAATAAAACACGTACCCTATTTTAAAATATCTTAACTACAACTTTTTCTAATTGAAACGACAGAAGCTGTTGGAATGTAAATATTGCACAGTCGACTTTTTCCTGCAGAAGACTGATCTTCAAATTTGCTATCAGTTATATGTTTAAGCGGCACGTCGGGAAATGCCAAAGTATCATCCTCTTTGATTTCAATTATTAATTTTGTATTCTGATGTCATTACTTTAATTGATGAAGCATTCTTTCAGCACGCTCGCGGCTTTCACTTACCAAGCACATATTATTAACTTTAAAATTGTAGAGTTTCGCTTCAATAAATAACTTAAAGTTCTTTTCTCCACACATGTATCTGTATCCGTGGCGAATCCTATTTAGACAGATGCAGTAGACCATTCAATTCACGCTTACTGGAGCACATACAGACTTTTTGTGTGCAAATAAAATTGTCATCTCGCGTGCATCTAAAGCAAGCGGATTTTGTAATGCGGAAAATGTGACGTGCCGACACAGCGCTTTTCAAAACACATTAACGCACAGGTGAACGAACCTGATTCCCTATTTGGATGCCATCGGTATTAATTAATTATTTGTCATGTAATAATTAATCTTATGTAAGCCGTAATTTGAAATAGAAAACTGGTTAAAATGTATACATTGAAATATGCGTTTCTTTGCTGGACAACAATTTGTAGCATTTACTACTATGAAGATCGAAGACTCGATATAAATATCATTGGTATGACGACTCTTGAACGAATTTGTATT
>JAQBSW010012845.1:0-15575 GCA_029291075.1 Eudiplozoon nipponicum
AAGTGGTATTGAAATGAACATTTATATAATTAAACGAACATTGGTTGCGCGGGTGGTGATAACAATTATTATAATCAAGGTTGCGGTCTTGATATAAACACCTGACCCATTAGTTACTTACATATGTCAGTATAAACTAAGAATTGGATGCCATATGAGCTCCACCTAAAGGAAAAATTGACTAACCAAGTTACATTAGTTAGTATATAACTGAAAATTGTGTGTAGTGTAGTGTGCGGCAGGATAGCTCAGTGGTTAGAGCACCAGATTCCGAAGCAGACGTGCCCAGGTTCGTATCCTGTCCGCGGCAAATTCTGGCCAGTACTTGATGAGTTCCCAATAAGGACGAAACCGGTCTACTGGATGAATTGCCTTTTCTACACTATACAATTCTTAGCTTATACTGACATATGTAAGTAATTAATGGGTCAGGTGTTTATATCAAGACCGCAACCTTGATTATAATAATTGTTATCACCCCCCGCGCAACCAATGTTCGTTTAATTATATAAATGTTCATTTCAATACCATTTCCCCATGTAATGTGGTGTCTGTTCAGTAATGACAGATTGGGCATGGTTAGTTGGAACTTTGGGTCTAAATGGATGCCATATGAGCTCCACCTAAAGGAAAAATTGACTAACCAAGTTACATTAGTTAGTATATAACTGAAAATTGTGTGTAGTGTAGTGTGCGGCAGGATAGCTCAGTGGTTGGAGCACCAGATTTCGAAGCAGACGTGCCCAGGTTCATATCCTGTCCGCGGCAAATTCTGGCCAGTACTTGATGAGTTCCCAATAAGGACGAAACCGGTCTACTGGATGAATTGCCTTTTCTACACTATACAATTCTTAGTTTATACTGACATATGTAAGTAATTAATGGGTCAGGTGTTTATATCAAGACTGCAACCTTGATTATAATAATTAAGGAACATAGTCTGAAAATGCGCAAATATGATTTTAAATAAAATTGGTCTCTAGTTTTATCCATGTGAAACTCCACTTGTAGCTTTTCGTGCTCTTGATTTCACATTACTTACTTGAATACTCATTTTTATATTATATAAATAATACCTTATTAATCTAAAGATATTCTGATCGATATTCAATGAATTCATCGCCTTCATAAAAGCATCAAAATATATAAAGTCAACAGCTTTTGAGATATTAATGCATCCAATTTGTTCTCATCGGGCGTAATTACATGCCTTCACCAGGAGAGAATGTTAGTAATTGTCGAATAAATCTTTCGTAAAGCCATATTGGCTTCAATCAAAGTCAACCGAAAACGTAGATTCAAAATGATTTAGTATCGATCGTTCTATTATCTTCAAAAAGCAAAGAAATATAAAAGAATAGTTTGGGGGAAAAAGGTCCACTAGTTCTAGGTTCTTACGGTATCAAGCAACAATTCTTCTCTATAAAAAATTAGATTATTCAAGTTATTAGCTTTGGATAGAGAGTTTCAATTGAATCAGGAGACTTAATCATTTATGAAGCTAGTTATTACGTTAGCAATACAAGGCACTACATATGTCTTTCCTGTCATAGCACAACCAATTATTTATTAGGTGTTGCACACCTTGCAAAAATTAATTCAAATATGACCGATAGGATAAACCAAATACAGCATGAAGGGAAAGTATAATCTCGTGCACATTCGTTTCGTGCTTACTGGCGACTCATCAGTAGGGACGGGTATTACGCGCTTTAACCACTTTATACTTGGGTGAGAAATGTAGGAAAATAGAACGGTATAATTTCCTACACGATTGTGTAAACCTGCAGTAGTGAAGTTAATTTAATATGAAAACTTTGACAATATGGCTTCAAAGCCAACTCACTATATATATACACACATATATATATATGATGCTTGTAAATGGTACTAACACTACGGCTGCCGAGTCGATACATGGTAGAAACACGAAGGAAATTAATGTACGTTATAGTTCACAAAAAATTGAGAATAGCAACTATTTTGTAACACCTGTTACTCGGGAAAATCCATACACTCTGGCCCAAATCGATATCAGTTATATCATTTCGCGGTAATCATGACATTATCCAATTTTATTTTTAACAGTTAAATTCTGTTTGTGTCAGAGAAATAATAAATATGCAATTGTGTATTAGTTATTGCTCACATAGTCAAAAATTTGTTCAATTATGACCAGAAGGATAATATAATACCTTGCACATTCCTTTAGTGCTTACTGGCGACTCATTATTAGGAGCCGACATTACTCCCTTTACCCACTATATATTTCGGCGAGGAATGTGAGAAAATAAGAATGTACAATCTCCTAGACTACAAAATTTGAATAAATTGACTGAGAATTTGTACTCACTTAACATCTCACAGATAAAAGCCAGCTTACCTTATCGACGGTCGTTCAGAAATCTATGCAGTGTATTGGCGAAACTTTATTTATACAAAGAAAGTTTAGAAATTGAAATGAATTAAAATTATGTGATTCGTCAGTTAGTAAATGATGATGACATATTTTCAAGAGACATTCGGCGGTTTTGATTTTGAAACAATGTAATAACTGTGCTTGTGCCATTTATGTTATAAGCGGATATTTTTTCCCTCTAACTCGGAATTTATGTCCAAATATACTCGCTCAGAGTAAGCATTCTTACCTATCAAAATTCGGGCTGGTCGCATTTCTATCAATATTTGAATAAACTGCATGATATCTGCCTGAACCAAACAGGGTAATTCTACTTATGAACAATTTCTAATGAATCACAATTCAGGAAACTATTTATTCGTAATCCTCGGCTCGTTTGTAATCCATTTAATTGGTGACTGCATGAGAATTAATTTAACTCTATTTCCTGTACAATTGTTGGAGCATTATTCATGAATATGTAATTCAAGTCTATCCATGCGAATGTTATAATCATGAAGCACCTTTGGTTGAAATATTGCTATTGGCTAAATCAGTAGCCACACAAAAAATTGAGTATTTCGATTTTGTGTGCGAGAAAAGGACAAGTAATGAAATGTTGCCAGGCTTATTCCTGCTTCCAAAATCCACCTAAAATTCACAACCAGACATGTCTATAGAAACTAATCATTCAAATTATGGCTTTCGCCTGTTTTTCGTCACTATAGTTTATGATTACGACAACTTGAATCAACCTGTTCCGGCTGGCTCTAAAATCATAACACGTTAAACTATTGAATGAGTTAAATTTTGTAATTCCCGTAAACTGTCCAAGGCTTTTATGTTATACGAATTCCAATTTTGGTTTATTTTATATTGCCATTGGCCGTTTTAAGCTCATCACTCTGCCCGATGTACGCAGATTCCACTGCCGCCTAACAATGATCGACTGTCACTTTAGATGGCTCAGAGTTACTACGTTAATCAGCTGAGTAGTAGGGCAGCTATTATGAACTAACTGTTTGGCTAATTCATAGTATAGATAAGTTGAGGCACAGCAGGCTGACTGAATGACTGGTTAATTAAACGAAGGTTGGTTGCGCGAGTGCTGATAACATTTACTCTAATTAGGGTTACAAAAGTGATATAAACACCTGACCCATTAAGTTTTTACATTTTCTCAGTATAAAGTAAGGATTGTATAGTGTAGAAAAGGCAATTCATCCAGTAGACTGGTTTCGTTCTTATTGGGAACTCATCACGTACTGGCCAGAATTTGCCACGGACAGGGCTCGAACCTTGACACGTCTGCTTTGGAATCTGTTGCTCTACCCACTGAGCTACCCTGCCGCGTACTACACACAAAAAGTGCGTTACAAATTGTTTAATTACGATTTTATATTTAGCTTTAGACTATAAGAATATATTTTTTTGCGTTGGTTATAATTTTATGTTAACTACTGAGCTAAGGTATAGTTTGATGTTCTTCATTTTTGGCCACATATTTTATAAATATTATAAGCTGTTAACTATGTTTTCGTAATTGAATGTCTAACTAGAGGTTGGTAGTTCACGTATTCTTTAAATCAATTCCTCGATGATTATTTCAACCAGGATGATATAGAAAGAAATAAGGAGTTTGGGTAGAGACTATTTATTAATGTTCTTATATGTAAACTTTTGGCCAGCATGCCAAAATTTTATTTATGTGCTTTTATCTGAATAAAGTTTATTGAGAGTTTTTTACAGAATACTTACAAGATGAAGCCATATAAGTGGAAATAACCTATTGCTAAAGCCGTTACATTTTTGTTCTAAAATTTTCATGAAAACCATGGAAATCGTTTTAGCCGTACTGAGTTAAATATACTTATTGTTATCGGAAATGATAGTAATTCGGCTAATAGATGATTGACCAATCTTTGTATGCTGAAAAGCGTTGACTATTAAATTATGTACTACGCGTTCTTGCTCAACTTGATTGCTAGGTACGGTTGTGCAATATCTGGTGGTGAAGAAAAAAGATGCTAAATTCAACCCACTCACTTTCCAAGATAATTCGGAATATTTGAGAGGGAACGTGAGAAAATCGCCGTAATTCAACTTCGAATGCTGTGGTCTTACGGAGCGTATACAATGCGTGTTAAATTATGTTGGATGCGCCTCACGTAACATATTCGACTTAGTTATCGCGCTACAAACATGTGTTTTAATAATCAAAACACAATTAAAGCATAAATTACGAGTGTTACTTTTTACCATAATTGTCTACATCATGAAGATAAAATGAGTGGTATTTAGGTAAGTGATGATGAAATTTATATTTAATAAGTATACTTTTGTGTAATAGTGGCATTATTCAGAATAGAATAGAAAAGAATATTTTTATTTGGATTCAAACCACACATGTTCCATCAAATAGATAATAATATTGGAAAATGTACAATATAAAAAAATGTCACATCACATAAATATGTGCAATTAGTCTCATATAGATAAATAAATCACTCTAGTTATGATATACAATATATTAACATCAGAAAATTCAGCAGTAATATCACTGCATACATTATATCAATTTTGATACAGTTATTATGATAAAAGAAAAAATGGTCTTTTTAATTAATCGCATTTGTACAATAATTGATTATATAAATAATTATAGATTCATCATCGAATTTCACAGACCTCATAATAGGAAAAATGAAGGTATAATTCGAGTGTAACATTATGCAAAAATGAGAACCATGACTAGCAATTGATTCTTTGTGGTGTTGACTAATATGATAATCAAATGCATAACATTTCAATTTAATAATACAGAATGTGGAAATAAAAATTTCAAGATTGTATTTTGCTGATCACAATTTTTCTTGTCTTTTAATTCAGCCACGAGAAAGTATTATCATTATCAAAATAAAAAAGATCAGTAAGATGGTAAATATTTTCTAGTTCAGTAAATAAAAATTTAAAAGACATCTTAGATGGACGCGTTTTTCAAAGCCCCTTTGGTAATTGATTTTAAATTTTCGAAAAAGAGAATCAATTCTTCGCAACATTTCCCACCAACTGAGGAGAGATCGCCAAATCTCCAGATCTAGTAACAACTTCATGAATCTTTCTTATTTGATTCATATAGACACCAGTCCATTAGTTCAAGTGGAAAACTTTTATGCAATAGCACATCGTACGAAACCATAATGTTTGCAGTGAAACAAACTTTAATCTACTGACATATATTGCGCAGGACACAAGACTGATATGTTTCAAAATCTTTCTTTGTACAGATTCTAGCTTATTTGACAATGCCTTTTTCATTGGATTCCAAGTAGCGGCAGCATAATCCAGTATCGGCCTAATACAAATTGTATACATTTGTAACTTTATATCGTTCGATAAGATATTTCAATTTATTAGTGCCCATCTGCTCTTAGTACAGCTAACTATTCATTCAATGTGTCTCTCAGCAGAAGAATTACATAAAATAGTTATGCCTAAATCTATAATTTCTTGCTAAATTTCGATCTTATAAACATCATTTATCACAACATCATGACAATCAACATAATTGAATTCTTAAATACTGTTTGTTGCGAAGAACTAATATATATGCAAGTATGTATTAGGTTTTGCGAACCTAGTAACAAATTAGTTCAGTTGTGACCAGAAGGATAAACCAAAGGCAGCATGAACGGAAAGTATAATCTCATGCACATTCGTTTCGTGCTTACTGGCGACTCATCAGTAGGAGCCGGTATTACAGTATTTAACTGTAATATATTGAATTGAATGATAGGCGGTTTCTCAATTTGGGTGAACTTTAGCATAAATTTATATCCATCAGGTTGGTATCATGTACCGACTCGGAAACCATAGTGTTAGTATCCGGTACTCATCGATTTCAAAAAAGGTATCAGTTACTAACACAATAGCCATAGTGTTAGTATCCCTTTACAGACTCGGTATATATATTATATAGTGTGAGTTAGCATTGAAGTCGCATTGTCGTTGACTTTAGATTATGTTAGCTTCACTATTACAGGTTTACACATTCGTCTAGGAGATTGTACCGTCCTATTATTCCACATTCTTCTACCAAATATATAGTGGTTAAAGGGCGTAATACCGGCTCCTACTGATGAGTCGCCAGTAAGCACGAAACGAATGTGCATGAGATTATACTTTCCTTTCATGCTGCCTTTGGTTTATCCTTCTGGTCACAACTGAACTAATTGAATTCTGTTCTATTACTTATTTTTAATGATTTCGTCTTTTTACTGTTTATTCTCAGCCCTAGTTTTATAAAATACATACTTAGGTAAAACAAATCTAGTGTCACATTACTTTTTGAAAACTCGATATTTTTCGGATCGACTGGAAAGTATATTTTAAATCGTCAGCAAATTTGCAAGCTCGGCTATTAAGGATCGTAGTTACACATATGCAAATACGATTTTAAATATAATTGACCCTAAACTTTATCCTTTTGGAATTCCACTTGTTACTTTTTGCGGTTTTGATCTCAAATCATTTACTTGAATACTGGTTCATCTATTATATAAATAGTATTTGAGTAACCTAAAAATATTCGGATCGATATGCAATGAATAAATCGCCTTCAAAATAGCATCAAAATATATAGATTCAAAAGCATTTTAGAAATATATATAAATAAAATTAATGCATATAACTTTTTCTCATCTAGTGTAATCATATGTTTCCACATAGAAAGCATATTTAAAGTTGTCGATCTACCTTTCGAAAAGCCATGTTGACTTGTATCAAAATCAACCAGCAGCATACATTCTAAATGATCTAGTATCAGTCGTTCTATTATTTTCAAAAATGAATAGATAAAAGAGATTAGTCTATAATCGCTGGCGCACGTTGGCTTACATATCTTTGGCAACAGTTTAGCTACTATCGTTAGAATATTGATTCGTATTTTCCCATCCTTCAAAATTCTGTTTATAAAATTGCAGAGCGCATTCCTGAAAGTTAAAGGCAATTGAAGTAGTTTATCACTCGATATACAAAGGTGAATGTTTTGATTTTTCTAATTTTACTTTTAACATTAATTTTATCAATGCATCACAGTCGACAACAAGTCCTGGTTCCTGATTACCTGAAAGATCAATTAGATCCACGATATTGCTTTCATTCTGTGGATTAAATATCAAGTTACCAAATATGTCAACCAATTCGCAGAGAAATTCAAATTCAGTTTAATCCACCGGTAAAAAGAGCTTAAATCTCTCCTTATGTTTACTGCAATCTGTTAGGAATTTGTATCCTAGTCTAGTATTGCTCTTCAGTTTACCCAAAATAATTCTTTCTGGTCTTTGATGGATTATCAGCAGTAATGAATTAATTTCTTTTTCAATCAAATCTAACCGCATTTTTAAATAATATTGATAAGACTACATTTCATTATATTATCTTTTTACTTAGCTTACATATTACTACATATTATTATTATTATTATTATTATTATTATTATTATTATTATTATTAATTACTATATCAACTTGGATGACCTTATATTTAAACATATATATCGAATTACAAAATGTGTGACGAAATGTTAGATACAGTCTGTTGATATACTAAAATAATATTTTTTTCATTCCATGCAATCGCTGTAATTACTTTCAAAATTTCTTTAAGATCTAAAACTAACTTCTCATATGTCCGCCCTTTGTTTGATATTTCAACTATACCGTTAGCAGTTTTGCTTTTAGTACTGCCCATAAAATTGCTCAAACACCCCCAATCACTCTAATTAAATAATAGGCAAATTGATATTCAGGAATTGTTAGCTTATAAATAACCCAAAGTATTGTTAAATTCTTTAAGTATTGTATGTCCTTATTTCAGATTGTTTTTGGGTTTCGTTAAGAAACACTATAATCCCATCATTAATGGAATAAATAGAAAATGAAATTTTGACGACAATTTTGTTCAAATGACTGTTAAGTACTTATTAGTCAATAAGTTTTAATAATTCTATCAGTGGTTAACCTTAGAAAAAGGATTCTTTCAATTAGATTCCAAGGTGGAGCACTAATATTGGAGCATTTATTAAACATCGAAATTATAAAATTCTTGTGTTTAAAATAAATTGTGATCAGTTGCGTTCACTGCAGATTAGCCAGCACTTTTATAAAGTTAATCAACAAGCATTCGATTAAATTTTGCACAATTAATGTGGAACATTATATTCCGAAATTCGGTGCACTTACATGGCCGACAATTTAAGCCTTAATAATATTGTTATATGTGATAATTATTAAAATAAATTACCACTTTTTATGAACACTCTTGCCTACCAATTCGCTATTTATAAACACGTGACTCAAGCACGCGATATCACGGTTTGATTATCAATAATTTCATTCAGATTGTGATTCGTTAGAGGATACCTGACATATGATGTGCTCAGTTTGTTCAAATTGCATGCCCGTACACAAGTTTCACATTTCGTATAATTATCGTTATAAAAAATTGAATGTCCAGCTTATCTTCTATACATGCATGAAAAGCTTTATTATCAGATATCAGTAGAATCTAATTGAATTTTACTGTTGTTATTGTAATTATGCAATTGCAATTATGGAAAGAAACTAATGTTGTATTTAGAATCGACCTAGAGTATATAAAACTTCGCAGACACACAAAGACACACTAGTATTATGCCAAAATAAGTCATGATTATTGTTGCTGATCGAATTGTCCTCTTTGTCAAACTAAATCCGTGTCTAAGAAAATAAAATCACATCAAAGAAGTTACACTTTATAAAGGTTTTCCATGAAAAGTTTGATTTATTAAGTTATCTAAATTTAGCAAAAAATAATTACTGTTGAAGAATTAAATAAAAGCTCTTGTTTCATCATTTAATTCACCAAACCCGACAATGTTTTATTTTTTTATCGCTTTTATAACAATATCGTTTATTGAAAACAATTATGCAAGAATCTGCTGGTTTTATTGTTTCACTGCGTTCTAGCTGTCGCTTCTATAGTACTCACTACAAACAAGTACTTATCTTTAACAATAATTGATTGCGCGGGTGGTGGTAACAATGCTTTAAATCAAGTTTGCCAGCTTGAAGTAAACACCAACCCCATTGTACTTAACCAGTCTACGAACAACATAACAAAACTACCGCCAGCTGCAACGCACTGACGCGTTTCGACCTTCCATGATCATCATCAGAGTACGACGGCAAACTGACTATCGAGGATCAAACCGCATTGAATATATATGGAAATCAAATTTAGATATGCGGCTCTCACCTCTAGCAGTCTTGCATACACTGAACTTGACTGGAAATGTCGGCTGCACAATTTCTATGCAGTCACGAACATTAACTGTTTGCAGCTTTCGCCACATATACATATATAGACAATACAATCTAACAATAATTGATTGCGCGGGTGGTGGTAACAATGCTTTAAATCAAGTTTGCGAGCTTGAAGTAAACACCAAGCCCATTGTATTTAACCAGTCTACGAACAACATAACAAAACTACCGTCAGCTGCAACGCACTGACGCGTTTCGACCTTCCATGATCATCATCAGAGTACGACGGCAAACTGACTATCGAGGATCAAACCGCATTGAATATATATGGAAATCAAATTTAGATATGCGGCTCTCACCTCAGCAGTCTTGCATACATTGAACTTGACTGGAAATGTCGGCTGCACAATTTCTATGCAGTCACGAACATTAACTGTTTGCAGCTTTCGCCACATATACATATATAGACAATACAATTTAACAATAATTGATTGCGCGGGTGGTGGTAACAATGCTTTAAATCAAGTTTGCGAGCTTGAAGTAAACACCAAACCCATTGTATTTAACCAGTCTTCGAACAACATAACAAAACTACCGTCAGCTGCAACGCACTGACGCGTTTCGACCTTCCATGATCATCATCAGAGTACGACGGCAAACTGACTATCGAGTATCAAACCGCATTGAATATATATGGAAATCAAATTTAGATATACGGTTCTCACCTCTAGCAGTCTTGCATACGTTGAACTTGACTGGAAATGTCGGCTGCACAATTTCTATACAGTCACGAACATTAATTGAAGGAGTGTTTTTTGTGCGGTACTAAAACGCAGATCAGGTAATTTCAATTAATTCAGTACGCACAAAAAACACTCCTTCAAGAAACATTTAACATTGAATTATAGCAGTAATACCGTTAAATGGTATAATAAATATACTTTAATGAAACAACAAATCGTGAGGCAAGTGTCAAATATTTCCTTTTTAAATATTTGTTTAAAACATGATGTTATTCCTAAATGTTTTCGTTTTAAATTAAATTTTTAAGTTAAATGCTTATGGCATGTCTCTTAAGCATGACCTTTGTATAAATATTATAAAAACTTTGATTCGTGATTTAGTTAAACGCAAGATTATACTTATTAAGAAAAAAACTAAACTAAGATCGATGTTAACTTCTCTTTTGCACGCAGATGATTTTAAATGCATTGAGGATTTCAGTGATAAAGCCCGTAATAGAGAAATAAAAAAAGTAAGAATTAGACATGATAAAAAATTAGCTGATTTGGGAATTTATAGACCTCAAGAAAGTGATAATTTAATCGGGACTAATAGAATAGTAAATCTATCAACATTAAGTCTTAAGAAGGATCAAGTTGAACTACTTAACCGTGGTTTAAACATGGCTATTCCTAATGAAAGATCGGTTAGAAACGAATTAATTACTGAGGCTGTCAAAACGGCAAAGCTTCTATCGGATAATGATAGGGTGAAATTTGAATTAGACGTTGCTTCAATGGTTTTAACACACAAAGAGGATAAGGTTAAGCCTAATTATGAAATTAAACGTCTCAGAAAGGATTTAGTATCAAATAATGTTATATGTCTTAAGGCGGATAAAGGAGGAGCTACAGTTCTGATGAATCAATCTGATTATGACAATAAAATGATAGAACAGTTAAGTAATGCTGAAGTATACACTAAAATAACAAAAGACCCTACTGATAAATTACAAGGGCAAGTAAAATTATTAATCAATAATATGATTGCTAATGAAGAATTGGATTCGACGCATGGTAACACTCTCATTCAAAGAGATACCGTAGCACCCAGAGTTTATGGTTTAGTTAAAGTGCATAAGCCGGGTAATCCTTTAAGAATTATAGTGAATGTACAACACTCCCCAACATATAAAATTTCAAAGTTTTTGTGCCATAGAATAAGAAAATATTCCTATTTCTTAGAACATACCTTGCTTAACTCATATCATTTAGTTGAAATTGTTGATAAATGTGTACTAGATGAAAAGGATAGATTAGTAAGCTTAGATGTAGTATCTATGTACACAAATATACCAGTACCTGAGGCTCTGGATTGTTTTAGACGTTTCCTAGTGGATTACCCATTAATATTAGAAGGAAGCTAAATGACGTTAGGACACGTCATGGAGATGATGTATATTTGTATGTCCTCCACTTACTTTAAATTTCGTAAGGAATTTTATAAACAAATTAGGGGCGTTCCAATGGGACAACCTTTGTCGGTCCCAATAGCCAATATCTTTATGCATTATTTGGAAAATAATCTGTTGGATAAGACTCCATTAAAACCAAAATTGTACCTGCGTTTCTTGGATGATATATTACTCATCTGGAACCATGGTGACAATGAATTGGTAAATTTCTTAAATTTAGCTAATCGAATGAGCGAACTACAATTTACCTTAGAAAGGGAATCGTCAGGTGAATTACCATTTTTAGATGTCAAATTAATTAGAAATGGTCTGAAATTGGGAAGAGATATTTATAGGAAGGATACTTATTCAGGAATCCTTCTTAATTTCAAGTCCAATTACCCGTTTCGTATGAAAGTCGGGATCTTAAAGTCATTAACATTAAGAAGTCTCAAGTTAACGGATATAAAGCATAGGAAGTTAGAATTAGACAGACTACGCGATATATTCAAGACTAACGATTACCCTCCTCATTTAATAGATACAACAATGAGGGACATGGTGAAGAAATTTAATCCTAGTTTGAGATACATAAAAGCAGATAAGGAGAAGGAAGAGCGGAAGATCATGGTATTACCGGACTCTATATTAAGTAGGAAAGTGAAATCAATAGCTTTAAAATACAATATAAGGACCGTTTTAAGACAGCCCCTTACACTAGGCACTATACTCCCTAACCAAAAAGAAAAGATTGAACCCTTAGACACTTCAGGAGTGTATGAGATCCCATGCAATGATTGTAGCCTCAAGTATGTTGGTGAGACCATGCGTCCAATTAAAGTAAGAAGAGGTGAACATAAAACTGCGTGTAAGTATGGACATATTGCTAAATCAGATCTTGCTCGTCATGTAGTGGAGACTGGGCATACTATCGACTGGGAGGAATGCAAACGCATAGCAATATGTAGTCGTAATAGGGTGACGAGATTGATTAGGGAATCTATAGAAATTAAATCTAGAGATGATATTATGAATGAAACAGCTGTTGAAAAATCTTTAGGTCCGATTTGGAATACTGCACTAGCTAATGGAAAGAAAAGGCAATTGCATGAATTGGTAACTGAATCTAGCTCCAGTAAAAGATTAAGAACATCAGATTAAGAATGACTAATTATTGGGCTTTTATTCAAGAAATGAATAAACAATTATGAATATAGCCTTTAAATTTCATCTCTAACTATTCATTTGATTTTAAAACAAATAGTGATTTCAACCTTAATTTTCTGTTTACACCCCCACCCTACCCATTGGAAATATTCTAATAATACAATATTTATAAATAATAATTTGTCTGACGCGTGCAAAGGGTAAATTAATGTCTATTGACTGCAGTTTCATTTAGATGTACGTACATGTGTATCAAAATAATTTAACCAAGATTTTAGTTATGCATACACATACACATGCACATGCGTGGCGTGCGCCAATAACTGTTATTAACTTATCTATCTTGAGTATAACTTAGTGGTTTGAATTGTAAATTAACATGTGCATTAGTCGTTTCGGACTTCTGGTCTTATCACTCATGGCATGTTTTTATGATGAGTGTTTCTGAATTATGGGTCTCCCCATCTCAGTTACGTCATTTACATTGAGTGTGAAAAAAAACGAATAGTTATTGCATGCAATTGATAAATTATTATTCAGCCACTCTTGTGACACGCGAATATCTAATGAAAGGTCAGTCTGTGGTATATAAATATTATGACTAGAGGAAATAACACATTTGCTTCATTTGTTTCGTGAAATGCATCTGATGAAGATCTACGGTAATGTAGATCGAAATATTATGAAAAAAGAAATTTAATGGAACAATGAAAGCTGCGTTAGTCAAAACGCAGATCAGGTAACGAACATTAATTGTTTGCAGCTTTCGCCACATATACATATATAGACATTACAATTTAACAATTATTGATTGCGCGGGTGGTGGTAACAATGCTTTAAATCAAGTTTGCGAGCTTGAAGTGAACACCAACCCCATTGTATTTAACGAGTCTACGAAAAACATAACAAAACTACCGCCAGCTGCAACGCACTGACGCGTTTCGACCTTCCATGATCATCATCAGAATACGACGGCAAACTGACTATCGAGGATAAAACCGCATTGAATATATATGGATATCAAATTTAGATATGCGGCTCTCACATCTAGCAGTTTTGCATACATTGAACTTGACTGGAAATGTCGGCTGCACAATTTCTATGCAGTCACGAACATTAATTGTTTGCAGCTTTCGCCACATATACATATATAGATATTACAATTTAACAATTATTGATTGTGCGGGTGGTGGTAACAATGCTTTAAATCAAGTTTGCGAGCTTGAAGTAAACACCAACCCCATTGTATTTAACGAGTCTACGAACAACATAACAAAACTACCGTCAGCTGCAACGCACTGACGCGTTTCGACCTTCCATGAACATCATCAGTGTACGACGGCAAACTGACTATCGAGTATCAAACCGCGACCGAATATATATGGAAATCAAATTAGATATACGGCTCTCTAACGGTCTTTTTTTATACATTATTGAACTTGACGAAATCTCGGCTGCACAATTTCTATGCAGTCACGAACATTAATTGTATGCAGCTTTCGCCACATATACATATATAGACAATGCAATTTAACAATAATTGATTCCGCGGGTGGTGGTAACAATGCTTTAAATCAAGTTTGCGAGTTTGAAGTAAACACCAAACCCATTATATTTAACCAGTCTTCGAACAACATAACAAAACTACCGCCAGCTGCAACGCACTGACGCGTTTCGACCTTCCATGATCATCATCAGAGTACGACGGCAAACTGACTATCGAGGATCAAACCGCATTGAATATATATAAAATCAAATTTAGATATGCGGCTCTCACCTCTAGTAGTCTCGCATACATTGAACTTGACTGGAAATGTTGGCTGCACAATTTCTCTGCAGTCGCAAACATAAACTGTTTGCAGCTTTCGCCACATATACATATATAGACAATAAAATTTAACAATAATTGATTGCGCGAGTGGTGGTAACATTGCTTTAAATCAAGTTTTCGAGCTTGAAATAAAAAACAACCCCATTGTATTTAATGAGGCTACGAACAACATAACAAAACTACCGCCAGCTGCAACGCACTGACGCGTTTCGACCTTCCATGATCATCATCAGAGTACGACGGCAAACTGACTATCGAGTATCAAACCGCATTGAATATATATGGAAATCAAATTTAGATATGCGGCTCTCACCTCTAGCAGTCTTGCATAAATTGAACTTCACTGGAAATGTCGGCTGCACAATTTCTATGCAGACACGAACATTAATTGTTTGCAGCTTTCGCCACATATACATATATAGACAATACAATTTAACAATAATTGATTGCGCGGGTGGTGGTAACAATGCTTTAAATCAAGTTTGCGAGCTTGAAGTAAACACCAACCCCATTGTATTTAACCAGTCTACGAACAACATAACAAAACTACCGCCAGCTGCAACGCACTGACGCGTTTCGACCTTCCATGATCATCATCAGAGTACGACGGCAAACTGACTATCGAGGATCAAACCGCATTGAATATATATGGAAATCAAATTTAGATATGCGGCTCTCACCTCTAGCAGTCTTGCATAC
>JAQBSW010012846.1:0-15569 GCA_029291075.1 Eudiplozoon nipponicum
AAATAATATATCAAGACCGCAACCTTGATTATAATAATTGTTATCACCACCCGCGCAACCAATGTTCGTTTAATTATATTGACGAAGTTAATTGAAAAAATTTTTTTGTAGTAGCAGAATAAGAATTTAACACTTGCATGCGTTAGACTATTTGTTTTGTACACTCCATGTAAAATGACGTAACAGAGATTTCCCTCACATTTTCCGGTGGGTGGAAACCAATAATTTAGAAACTCTCGTCATAAACGCATGCCATTTTGTGTGATGAAATTAGAAATCCGAATGACATATGCACGTGTTAAATTTAAGTCCGAACCACTCAAGTTGTACTCAGGATAGACTTGTTAATAACAGCTATTGTTATAAAATGAACTTGGTGCACGTCACGCATGTGCATGTGTATGTGTATACATAGCTTAAAAGATTCAGTCAACTATAATTGATACACGAGTACGTACCTCCAAATGAAACTGCAATCAATAGACATTAATTTACTCCTAGCCCGGGTCAGACTAATTATAAATTCTAAACATTTGAACTGCTGTATTTTTAGAATGATCTCAATAGGTAGGATGGGGTTGCAAGACACAAAAATAAGCGTTCAAATCACTAAAAGTTTTAAAAGCAAAAGAGTAGTATTCCAATGCCGCGTTTTGCGTACGCGGGTAATAGCTCTGCACTGTCAGTTTCACAAAGATCCGATTTATCAAAATGTTCAATTTTGTTTTGTCTTCGATCGGGTTGGATTATAATTCGTTCCAATGGAAATGCGGTTCTATCACATCTTTGTTTACTGGCGACGTTTCGGTGCCTACTTTCCAGCACCATCCTCAGGCCACAAAACACAGTACTTTAATCACAATAGCAGATTTAAGCAAATGTGGTAACCTCGTTCCAAAACCATTCTATTTATATATTTTTTTTTTTGACTCAACACTAGTTTTAATCATAGAATTTGTCTCAGTAACTAAACTCAATATATAACTATTTGTAATTAGCAGACCAATCCTTACCTCAGCTATCTCAAATTCCCGGTATACATAATCTCATCTCGTATGCAGAATATTGTAGGGAAGAGAGACAGTATCGAACTTTTCTTATTTGTTATAACTGTATTGCTACTATGTCACGGTAATCAAAATTCAAAAATGATAAAACTCAAATCTTGACTGTCATATACTGTATTTTATTTAAAGCCGGGAGCTCTAATGTATACAATGGTGTATGAGGTATTGCGCACATAGTAACAAATTAGTTCAAATATGGAGCAGCAAGTTACTTAGATGGATGGAGAGTGAATGTCACAGCGACGCTTAGGTGAAAGATTAAAGGGAGAGAGGTAGAGATAGTATGGACAACTAACGTTTTTCAAAAACTAATCGTAAGCACAATGCGATGGTAATCAAATCTTAGAAATAATTGCATAAGAATATTTGCTCATATGACTAAAATAATTCATTATACCTATATACATATATATCTAAATATAATATCGTAACACCTTTATATATATATATATATATATATATATATATATATATATATTTGAAGAAGGACCATTGCTAATTGTTAAACATGAATATTTTCTATTTTTATTATTCTATTTATTACGTTAGTCACACCTTATATCAATATATAAAATACATGTCAATATGTATAAAAACATATATATAAATATAAGCAACAGTGTGAGTCAACATTCAAAAGAGTAGTAAGAGGTGAAAATTTGGATTACTATATTCTCAATCATTATTTAGCCACTAATTGAATAATAAACCCACTAATAAGTCAATCTTAATCGGAACTTCTTTATCTTTTACTGCATCTAGCTTCTGTTTCCAATTTATGAAATAGTCTTTTCTTGCTATTAGATAATGCGGTATTCCAAATCGAACCCAACAATTTTTCAGCAGCTATTCCATTCATAATATTATTTCTAGATTTATTTTCGATAGATACCCTAATCAATTTCGTCAACCATGTATAAGTAAATGCGATATTGCGTTTATGCATATAGCTTAGACAAATTATTCGAAAAAAAGCTAAAGTTGAAGCAACTGTAATTTACATTGAAGTACATAAATCTTATTGCAGATGTCTAGTTGAATCATCTTCTAAACTTTCTTTCCTTAGTAGGGCCAAGTTAGCTACGAGGTTTGGTTTGTTTACGATGTGATACAGTGAAAGCCCGAAGGAAGCTGTATTCCTGATGTTGCCTTGACCTAATGCTAACTTGGCAATAATGGTGTTATGAAGAGGTCTATTTAGCCTCATTTCTGTGAGTTATCCTGATAAATTTACTCATAATAATAAATTTTTCTCTTTCTCTCACTAATAATTTGTCCAAAATAATATTTCTGTTGTTATTAATATATTTTTTCACTTCTTATGGTAATATGGCACTGAAGAATTTGTCACCTTTGACCTTTTTATGGCTGGAAATAATGATGAATGGATTTAGTTTCAGCGAACATTCCTTTAATTGGCTTTAAGAAGTACGAACTATTTCCCTCCTATTCTGTTAGTCATGGAGCATTAAACATGAGATTGGTTTTGCCACCATGTTAACACCACAGAATATTTTTATCGTATTAATAATCGCACGTTTCGCCTCTGTTGTATTCTACAAAATTCGCGCTCCTTATTATAATACAATTATAGCATCAATAAAAGTTGAAAAAATTATCTGAATTGGTTTACGTGTAAAAAATAGATCTGACGTGTGCAAATAAGAAATGAAAATTATCACTTTCGTTTCACTTGAATGAGTGATACACATGCAGCTAATTATATAAAACTGAATAAATTTCAGTTATAAACATACGCCCACACACACCGGTGTGGCGTACGCTTACCTTGTTAATCGTCAGATAACATAATATCACGGTAATTTCACTTGGATATGTGTACATGTTCAGTAACTGATAATTTCTCAATTAAAAACAAACGCACAGACATTCTCAACGCTCAGAATGAATTGGCTTAGTTTATACTGACATATGTAAGATATTAATGGATCATGTGATTGTATCAAGAACGCAACCTTGATTATTATAATTATTATCACCGCCCATGCAACAAATGTTCGTCTTATTCTGACCGCTCGTCCTGTGAGTCCTCAGTATGTGTTATAAAATCACTGTGGTTTCATTTCAATGAGTGTACACATGCAAGCACATAAATAAACACACACAAGACACAGTTACACAGTGAAATGTCAATTATGCCTATGAGATGCAAATAAGATTATCTTAAACAGTTCGAAATAAATTTACCGTGCCACTGTGTATTGTTAAACTGATTGTGAGATTTGCCATCCTTCAAAAGGAAGATGGCCGGCATATTTTTCTGAATCTTGAGAACAGCTTTTGTGTACAAGAGGGGCCAGATAATTTTGTCATTTACTTATTTATTTGCAGATTTGTATTTATTCCATGTATACTACATGTTCTTCTTTTTTTCCTTTTATTCAAATAATTTATGTAATTAATCTGCATAAGTCCTAATTTACATTTATACATACGTGGTAGGCTTAAATTTTCTTTTTTTTATAAATGAGTAGGACTATAACTTTTCGTGTAATTTTTCATCGCTTCAAATGTACTACTTGCAGAAGACAAATTGTCAAGCAGTAAACATGAATATGAATAAGACAACCAAATCGAATGAGATGAAGCCACAGACCAACGAAGAAAATCGAAGATTAGTCGAAATTAAATATCTACACAAAATGTTGAATCTTTTTGCTCAGTGCTGTCCTTCTTGTTGTGATTTGACATAGGATGCACTTAGCAGAAAATAAAAGTTTTAAAGTAAAATTAAAATCAAAGATTTTAATATAAATGCAATTTCAAAATTTATTAATGTGCCTACTTTAATTTGATTCATAATACACATTATATCAACTTTACTGATTAGCAAGGTTAGAAAGGACCATAGAGTATACGCTTGCAGTAAGTGATAATTTCACGAGCCAAATTAAACGAGACCAGATGCGCACAGAGATGCCGATCGTTCATCTAGTGAGTCGGCAGTATGTGTCATTAAATCACTGTAACTTCATTTCGATGTGTGTAGATATATATACCCATGCACACGTACATGATACACAGCAACCCAGAAAATTGATTATCATGCTTAAGAGAAACGGCAAGAACTATAAATAACACATTTTGAACCAAATTTACCATCTGAATATATCAATTGTCAATTTGTTTTTAGTGTGCCACATCTTGATAGATACTTCCAAAACCGGAAGCCAAAATATTCGGAATAAAATTGAAGACAGTGTACACAGACACGTTTTTGTGTACAATTAGGGCCAGATAATTTATTTTTGTGTTCACTTATTTTCAGATTTATGTACTTCAATGTAAATTACAGTTGCTTCAACTTTCGCTTTGTTTCGAATAACTTGTCTAAGCTATATGCATAAACGCAATATCGCATTTACTTATACATGGTAGGAATTAAATTTACTTGTTTATAAATTTAAATTTTCGTGAAATTTTTAATCGCGAACATTAGCTTTACATATATAAATAAATGAATTTCAAAGCAGTAGACATGCTCTAATTGCAGAAAAATAATTTTTCATGCAGTGAACATAACCAAGAATAAAACAACCAAATCGAATGAGATGAAGCCATAAACCAATAAAGAAACACTAAGAATATTCAAAATTAAATATCTATACAAAAAAGGTAGCAAATATCTAGATGCATTACTTGGAAAATAATCTTTAAGATTAGACTCCGCAGAAACAAAAACGCGGCATTGGAATACTACTCTTTTGCTTTTAAAACATTTAGTGATTTGATCGCTTATTTTTGTGTCTTGCAACCCCATCCTACCTATTGAGATCATTCTAAAAATACAGCAGTTCAAATGTTTAGAATTTATAATTAGTCTGACCCGGGCTAGGAGTAAATTAATGTCTATTGATTGCAGTTTCATTTGGAGGTACGTACTCGTGTATCAATTATAGTTGACTGAATCTTTTAAGCTATGTATACACATACACATGCACATGCGTGACGTGCACCAAGTTCATTTTATAACAATAGCTGTTATTAACAAGTCTATCCTGAGTACAACTTGAGTGGTTCGGACTTAAATTTAACACGTGCATATGTCATTCGGATTTCTAATTTTATCACACAAAATGGCATGCGTTTATGACGAGAGTTTCTAAATTATTGGTTTCCACCCACCGGAAAATGTGAGGGAAATCTCTGTTACGTCATTTTACATGGAGTGTACAAAACAAATAGTCTAACGCATGCAAGTGTTAAATTCTTATTCTGCTACTCTAGTCTCACTTAGATGAACATAACAGTTACGGATATGCACACACACAGTTTCGCAAAAAAAATTTTCATTTAACTTCGTCAATATTTCGTTCGAATATGCTACCTTAGAGTGGTGAGGCTGAGGTTGTATTAGCGCGGCTAAAGCAAGTCATTGCCTGTCACTGTCGGTGTATAGTATTTCAGGTGCCTAGCTGACTGAGTGTCAGACTATCTAATTATTTTCGTGCAATATTTATCAGGTTCATTTAAACACCCTCTGTGTAATTGCTTTGATTACACCCGTAAACGTCCAACTTCAAGTAAATGTCGGACGACGTTACAAACAAGTTAGGTGCTGTGTAGGTTGAGAAAATGTAATGTTGGTGGTCCTTATTAGGGCCTGAATTTCGTTCTCTGGAACATGCCGAGAAAGTTAGATAGTTTAGCAGCGTCTAGAAGTACTCCTAAACACTTGAGGCTAGCTCTGGTTGAGTTGCTTGTGTTTCTTTGTTGGTCGTTGAAAATCTGGATGTGTAAGCATTATAGCATTTGAAAACGAGTTGATGGCTAGTCAAAGTAATTTCTCGTCTCCAGATGACCAAGAAATGATTGAGCTCTTGCTAAGTTCTTATCAATTCCGCAGGTGCCTACACAACGGATAAAGTTGTCTTGAAAGGCCGGGAAGGAACTTGCGATAGCAGTTTAGGATTCACAAAATTTTCTGCAACTCACTAACAGTCTTTAGTCGCTTGATATTCTTGATTGAATTTGCCTTCCACGGCAAAGATTGAATACCTTGTGGTGTGATACGATGCTCTAGGATGTCCACGGATGCAATTGCAATCTGCGTCTTGTCACAGTTGATCTTGAGTTCATGGTTGGATAAGTGTGAGAGGACATTTCGCAAATGCTTGGAATGAGATTCTAAGTCTGGACTAAAAACCATTATGTCATCGAGATATGACACACTGTAAGCGGCGTCTTCGTGAAGTATGTTGTCCATGAATCTTTGAAATGTCTGTGTAGCACACTTAAATCAAAAAGGCATGTAGATATATTCAAAAATGCCAAATGGAGTGATGACCGCAGTCTTTTCAATATCTTTGGTTGCTACCAGGATGTTGTTGTAGGCTTGTCTGAGGTTAATCTCTGAGAATAAATTGCTACCGTTGTGTCTTTAGAGTAACATATTAATATTGGGAATAGGATATGCATCAGATTTGGTCACGGTAATCTCCACAAGCTCAGTACGATCCGTTTGATTTGGAGACTAAGTACAGTGGTGACGCCCATGAACCTTTCAATGGTCTGATAATTCCCTCTTCCAATAGTCTTGAAAATTCCTCTTGAGTGTCTTTCAGTTTAGCAGGGGCCAGTGGTCACTTCTTGAGTGCATTAGGTTGTCCTTCTGTGACGATATGGTGCACCCTGTTGGAGACTCGTAGCTATGACTTGCTGAGATCGAAAAGCGACTTGCATTCTTGAAGAACTGTTGAAATATCTGCTGAATTATGCACTCGGTTTGGCTGAATGACCTGTAACTCTAAATTCTCGGAGGCAAATGACCATAAACTTTGTTCACGTTCGGTGGAGGGATCGATGATCTTTTGATTGGCAAGATCAACAATGAGCCAAAATTTCAATAGGAAATCAAGGCCTTTTATATTGTGTGAGACCTTGGTGTCTATGAAATTGTGAGTAAATTCACACCGTTAACCTATGTTAAGAAGGCGATACCGGCTGCCATAAGTAGGTATAGGTTTCCTTGTAGCTGTTGCGAGTAGAACGCCTAGCGACATCTCGGCCATTAAATCATCCTTGAGAACTGAGACTGCTGCACCTGTGTCTACGATGAATTCTTCGCCAGTTCTGAAATCAAGAAGATGCAGAAGTTCGTTGGGCTGTTTGGCCGGGTCATACAAACAATTAGGCTGGTGATTGCGATGACAAAGTCGGTTTGGTCGTGCATGTGGCACATTCGGCGTGGAGGAAAAGAATCAATAGGAATTTCAGGTTGTAAGTGATTGCTTCCTGGTGGCGCCGTTGATTTCGCTGATGCGTAAAAAGTACGGTCTTCTACTTTCTGCGCCATATGTTTCCCGATCCTGATGCTTCACTACGCCGGTTTTCTGAAATTGACATTCATTCTGGAATTCATCCAAACGGCAGAGATAGACTTGACATGTATTAAGATCTTCTGATGATTTTAGCATCAGTTCTTTCGGGCATATTTATTAAAAGTTTGCGGGTATCTAGATCGCCGTCTACTGTTATTTTGTGTTTTCGATGGAAAAATGGGTAGTAATCTCACCTGATTCAGCTCGGATTTTCCTATGGCTAATCATTCTAGAACTTTAGCCGTGTTCGCTATTGTCCTTTCTAAAGTGGTGATCCAACCATCCTGTGCGGAAGGACAAAAGGATGACGAATTTAGCCTAGGTTCCAAAACCCTAAATTCTAACTCGCATCTCTATGATAAGTCATCTATTGAGAGAGAGAGAGAGAGTTGACAAGTTCTCCGGCGAGCAGCTTTAATGACTGTGGAATTTTGTTAATAAAAACCATCTTAGCCTCGTTAACAGAGTTATTGGTTTTATACCAACGTTTCCACAATTCCCTTAAAATCTCAATGGGGTCAAGGCTTGGAATGACTAACTGCGCATATTTATTTAATATCTGCTCAGTTTCAGTGGGACCCAGCAAGGATTCTGCTTCATTTTGGAGGCCCAAAATGAGATTGGGTAGTTTGCTAATGGCCTCATGCTTCGATAAATCCGTAGATAGCTTAGCAAAAAACGATGACAGTTTTTGACGACAGTAATAATCTGGAAACGGGGAGAAAGCAGAGTCTACGCGCATAAAGAAGAACTCGCAATCTCCATCGCATACAGCAACATCAATATCTAAAATTGGACCTGAAATTCTAACAATCTTACAGAGTCTTAAAAGCATAAATTTATAAGCAAAATGAAATTGTAAAGAAAGACGTGAAACGAAACGCTTACCAAAATCTTCTTCCACAGTTGAAACTGGCGGGATGAGCTTCGATGCACGCTGAAAACTGACAAAATCTGTGCCTTCACGAAATCACAAATCGGCGTCCAAAATATTCAACTGTGGCACTGTCAAAAAATGACAAGATGGGCGTCAGACTAAATCACAAATCGGTGTATGGGACAGTTTGTACATAGGTGTGAAATATTTTCAATGTGATAGGCCATTTATTAGAAATTATATCGTACTATTTCTATGAGAAAAATTTCTTATTGCTAGATACATTTTTAAAGGAATATTATATCTCTGAGTAATCAATTTAAATTATACATTATTAGATATAATGCCAGTATAGACTAAACATAACATAAAGTAGAAACCTAAATTCATTAATTAGACCATTTGTGTTCTCCTTGGGATCTCCTCAAGTACTTTCGAGAATTTCCTACGACCTGCACTCTACCTGATGGAAAGGATGACCAAAAAATCTGGTGTTAAATCCTGAAAATTGCGTTTAGAGCTTGTCGGGAGTGACGTAGTGAATCAGTGAAAATCTGTGAAGAAATTTTACTCAGTTCGAGCGTCACTTTTGGCAAATTCTATTAAGTTCTTGCCGATTATTCAGTCTAGTTAATCGGTCACTGAGAGAGTTCCAGCGGAAGGTTTAAACATCTTCACATAGTGGACCAACGCTTCGGCAGCCGGACCTAACTTATCACGATATTTGTTACTCGATAACGTCGCGCCATAACCTCAAAAATCAGTAGGCAAAATCTGGGAAAATACTGTTTGTGGAGCCAGCTGCAAGCAGTGGTAAGTGAAGAACAATTTCCAATCCTTTTGAAGAGGCTCCTAAACTATTGGTGTCTGAGAACCCCATAGATGCCAGATCGTGTTCAGTCCAAATATGTGCAATAGAATCTGATAAGCTTGTATTTTCATTCATATCTGACATGTCTTGTGCTAACTTGCTAGCGTCCTCAAATTTAAGATGAGATTCCATGTCGATCGAATTTAGTTAATAACTTGACACTTAATGTTAGGCAATCGGAATGTGAAACCTTTCACGATACAAAACACTTGAACAAATAATCTGGAAAGAAACGAACGCGAAAGAACAGAATTATAAAATTAGCAGTTCCAGAACGTCCCCAAATACGTGCATAAATAAAAATAGAAGACAGTGTTAACAGTTGTATATTGTAGAAATCGAGTAAACATTAAATGAAGAAAATGAAATAAATGCAGCAAGCCGAGGAAGTTACAACCGGTCAAGGACAGTAATGCTCGAAAACTTAAAATGGTGCACAATTCAAAGTCTTTATACAGTGAAGTATTTAAACAAAGAAAGTTCTGGAAAATAAATGAATAATTATTTTTAAATAAAATTCGTTTCAATCAGCCAAGGTGGTTTAAATTTATCAGTTAATGTCACTTTAATTTTGGCGGAGGAATTATCTTCCTCCACACTTTTGGGCTCTTCTGAAACAAATTGCGCAGGAGATCTATATTGGCCTAATACGTTAAACAATATTAATTTTATTCTTAATTGAAAGAAATCTGCTTTCCTATTTTATTGTTGTAAATTTAAAATGAAATGTTTATCTGTTTATGCAGAATATTTACGTAACTGTGCAATTTAAATTATCCGTTTTGACAAATGCACGAGTTTCCATTTTTTAAACTGACCGATATAATTTAATACTATTATTTTATCATTTATCTTCTATTCGAATTTTTTTAAATTGTTATTTTGAGCGTTATTTATATACCAATTTTATTTATTTGAACTATTTTATTGAAAATATATATTTTTCCAATAACGCAGTGGTGCTAAGAGTTTAATATTACCTCACCCGAGTGACAAAGACAGAGGTTTTAACTTGTCTTACCAAAGAGTGCACATGCGAAGGTCCTAGAAAAATTTAGTCACTATTTGCGCAGTTGTTGCGTTTGGATTTGCGGCTATCTGTTCCTTTGGGAAGATCATGTTTTGCTAACAAGAATTATCGTTTACATTGCAAGTTTATGAGAAATAGGAAGTCTTACGACAACTCTGCAGAAAAGTACTTTTGATAAATATATTTTCTGTGTGTGATCTCTTTGCCACAATTGCATTCGTCTGGATTCCATATGCCATTAGCTCCGTTTCTCGAGTAGCACCGACCTGGATTGGTGTTGAAACCGACAATAACACGGTTTCAAATTGGACCAGAAGGATAAACGAAAGTCAGCATTAGCGAAAGGTATAATCTCAAGTGAACATTCGTTTCTTGATTCCAGGCGACTCATTAGAAGGAGCGGGTATTACGTCCTATACGCACTATATATTTGGATGAGGAATGTGGGATAATCGCACGGTACAGTATCCTTGATAGCTATCCTGCCCCATATGATCCATTCCTTCTTTCATCATAGGTTTTATAATCTGGCTGCCCCGTGCTGTGGAGAACTCACCATAGATAATATTGTTCTGAAAGGGGAAAGACTGGTTATTTTGTGAACTTTAGGCTGTCAATATAAGATCGCTTGTGTTGAACTTATAGTCTTTTAATGGTTACGTTCCATAGTAAACCATTTTTGCATTCTATTTCGGTTTCTTGTTCAGTTTTGTCTTTCGAAATAACTCTGTTTAGAATTTTCGTTATAAAATATTCTACTCCTGCTGTAGTATAGCGTTTTAACTATTAGTTTTTATAATTTCTGTTGCTATTAAGAGTGTGTAACATAGCTCGACTATTGTCAGTAGAATTCTTTATTACTTTTTATTATTGAATAATATTTCCATCAGTATCTACAGCCATTATTCTTGTTAGTTAATATATTCGTTCATCTAATCATAATTTTAAATTTGTCATTACCAATCCCCATTTTGTTATCTGTCTTGCTTTTACGCATTGTACACTGATTGTTTTTCGTATCATATCAAGGTCGTTCCAGAAGAAATCAAGTTGTACTTGACAGTATATCCATTATCCAGTAGTGAACCAAGGGCGTACAAATGGGACCTCATAATCAATTTGGATAAACGAATACGCAGGATTTGTTCATTTGAGAACATTGAATTAAAGCTTCGCGAAATGTTCGGAAATAGTCGTTATAACGACTGGTTTATCGCATATAATTTTAAGCAACGTAATAAAATCGCGACAAATTTGGAGGAATACAAAATACCCCACAGATAAACGCTAATTATTCCATTTGAAGGTGATCTTCCTGTTGTGTCCACCTATATTGGTTGGGTGGTTAATGCGGGTTCCCTGGGTATGTGTTATCAATGTATCATCCAGACCAGACTTAATTATACCTTATTCCGAGGTCAAATTGTTCATTTGTGCAGTGAGCTCTAGTATCAATGTTTCCAACCCATCAGAAGCCATTTATAGATTTATCTCACATACTTCAATTTTTAATCAAGTATACATAGTATTTAGTTCAGATAAAGAGCATCGATTTAGTAAAACCAATTGACAAATATTATTTATTTTATGTTCACTTTAGCTCGAAGTCTGCTTCCATCATTGTGCTGACTGCTTCATTCTTATACGGGCACTTCTGCGAAGACGTTCTGTTGAATTGATGCCAGCCCTATATAGGAACCTTGGTGCGTTCTTAGTCTCAAAGTTGGCCTTTGCTACACTTCCAGCAGATATTTTCAGATGAAAAGTAATTCTAGCGAATAAAGCAAACTTCCAGCCAATAGACGTGAGAGCTATGCTCAATGCAGCAGAACCTTTGCGAATTAATGATATACAGCCACTCTTTGACGCAAACTTCCTTATCTGTATACAAATTTCAATGTACTTGCGACGCACTTAACTGAACAATCTTTCATTTATTTGCATCCTGGGTTTTCATTTGATTATGTGGAGAGTGGCAGCTGGTCTGACATAGTTTTACTTCAATTTCTTATTTGGGCTGATTAGTAAGTGTATAGGCGAGTATGTTTGTTTATCTGTTTGCGTGTGCGGGTCTTAGTTGCATTTCAAGATGATATATGAGATCTCGCCATTCTTGTATTGATAGACTGAGAATTGACCAACTTTTCGCATGTTTGGCTGTTACGTAAAGCTTTTGCGTTTCGTCTTGTTCCTCAATTTTATTCCTTTTACTTGGTAACACCGCAGAGTGTTAAGATTGTAATTTTTAATTCTCAATACCGTAAGTGCAGCTGATTTTTACTCTTCAGTATGTTGCCAATGCTATCTAAACTTGATTTCCATATATATTCAATGCGGTTTGATCCTCGATAGTCAGTTTGCCGTCGTACTCTGATGATGATCATGGAAGGTCGAAACGCGTCAGTGCGTTGCGGCTGGCGGTAGTTTTGTTATGTTGTTCGATGACTGGTTAAATACAATGGGATTGGTGTTTACTTCAAGCACGCAAACTTGATTTAAAGAATTGTTACCACCACCCGCGCAATCAATTATTGATTAAATTGTATTGCCTATATATGTATATGTGGCGAAAGCTGCAAACAGTTAATGTTCGTGACTGCATAGAAATTGTGCAGCCGACATTTCCAGTCACGTTCAATGTATGCAAGACTGCTAGAGGTGAGAGCCGCATATCTAAATTTGATTTCCATATATATTCAATGTGGTTTGATCCTCGATAGTCAGTTTGCCGTCGTACTCTGATAATGACCATGGAAGGTCGAAACGCGTCAAAGCGTTGCACCTGGCGGTAGTTTTGTTATGTTGTTCGATGACTGGTTAAATACAATGGGATTGGTGTTTACTTCAAGCACGCAAACTTGATTTAAAGAATTGTTACCACCACCCGCGCAATCAATTATTGATTAAATTGTATTGCCTATATATGTATATGTGGCTAAAGCTGCAAACAGTTAATGTTCGTGACTGCATAGAAATTGTGCAGCCGACATTTCCAGTCAAGTTCAATGTATGCAAGACCGCTAGAGGTGAGAGCCGCATATCTAAATTTGATTTCCATATATATTCAATGCGGTTTGATCCTCGATAGCCAGTTTGCCGTCGTACTCTGATGATGATCATGGAAGGTCGAAACGCTTCAGTGCGTTGCGGCTGGCGGTAGTTTTGTTATGTTGTTCGACGACTGGTTAAATACAATGGGATTGGTGTTTACTTCAAGCTCGCAAACTTAATTTAAAGAATTGTTACCACCACCCGCGCAAACAATTATTGTTAAATTGTATTGCCTATATATGTATATGTGGCGAAAGCTACAAACAGTTAATGTTCGTGACCGCATAGAAATTGTGCAGCCGACATTTCCAGTCAAGTTCAATGTATGCAAGACTGTTAGAGGTGAGAGCCGCATATCTAAATTTGATTTCCATATATATTCAATGCGGTTTGATATTCGAGAGTCAGTTTGCCGTCGTACTCTGATGATGATCATGGAAGGTCGAAACGCGTCAGTGTGTTGCAGCTGGCGGTAGTTTTGTTATGTTGTTCGATGACTGGTTAAATACAATGGGATTGGTGTTTACTACAAGCACGCAAACTTGATTTAAAGAATTGTTACCACCACCCGCGCAATCAATTATTGATTAAATTCATTGCCTATATAAGTGTATATGTGGCGAAAGCTGCAACAGTTAATGCGTTCGTGACTGCATAGAATTTGTGCAGCTGACATTTCCAGTCAGTTCAATGTATGCAAAGACTATTAGAGGTGAGTGCCGTATATCTAAATTTTCTTGATTTCCATATATATTCAATGCGGTTTGATCCTCGATAGTCAGTTTGCCGTCGTACTCTGATGATGATCATGGAAGGTCGAAACGCGTCAGTGCGTTGCAGCTGGCGGTAGTTTTGTTATGTTGTTCGGAGACTGGTTAAATACAATGGGGTTGGTGTTTACTTCAAGCCCGCAAACTTGATTTAAAGCATTGTTACCACCAATTGCAAATACTATTGATTAAATTGTATTGCCTATATATGTATATACATGTGGCGAAAGCTGCAAACAGTTAATGTTCGTAGCTGCATAGAAATTGTGCAGCCTATATTTCCGGTCAAGTTCAATGTATGCAAGACTGCTAGATGTGAGAGCCGTATATCTAAATTTGATTTCCATATATATTCAATGCGGTTTGATCCTCGATAGTCAGTTTGCCGTTGTACTCTGATGATGATCATGGAAGGTCGAAACGCGTCAGTGCGTTGCAGCTGGCGGTAGTTTTGTTATGTTTTTCGATGACTGGTTAAATACAATGGGATTGGTGTTTACTTCAGGCACGTTAACTTGATTTAAAGAATTGTTACCACCACCCGCGCAATCAATTATTGTTTAAATTGTATTGCCTATATATGTATATGTGGCGAAAGCTGCAAACAGTTAATGTTCGTGACTGCATAGAAATTGTGCAGCCGACATCTCCAGTCAAGTTCAATGTATGCGAGACTGCTAGAGGTGAGAGCCGCATATCTAAATTTGATTTTATATATATTCAATGCGGTTTGATCCTCGATAGTCAGTTTGCCGTCGTACTCTGATGATGATCATGGAAGGTCGAAACGCGTCAGTGCGTTGCAGCTGGCGGTAGTTTTGTTATGTTGTTCGTAGACCGGTTAAATACAATGGGGTTGGTGTTTACTTCTGGGCACGCAACCTGTTGATTTAAAGAATTGTTACCACCCACCCGCGCAATCAATTATTGTTAAATTCGTATTGCCTATATATGTATATGTGGCGAAAGCTAGCAAACAGTTAATGTTCGTGGACTGCATAGAAATTGTGCAGCCGACATTTCCAGTCAAGTTGCAATGTATGCAAGACTGCTAGGAGGTGAGAGCCGCATATCTAATGTTGATTTCCATATATATTCAATGCGGTTTGATCCTCGATAGTCAGTTTGCCGTCGTACCTCTGATGATGATCATGGAAGGTCGAAACGCGTCAGTGCGTTGCAGCTGGCGGTAGTTTTGTTATGTTGTTCGACGACTGGTTAAATACAATGGGATTGGTGTTTACTTCAAGCACGCAAACTTGATTTAAAAGAATTGTTACCACCACCCGCGCAAACAATTATTGTTAAATTGTATTGCCTATATATGTATATGTCGCGAAAGCTACAAACAGTTAATGTTCGTGACTGCATAGAAATTGTGCAGCCGACATTTCCAGTCAAGTTCAATGTATGCGAGACTGCTAGAAGGGAGAGCCGCATATCTAAATTTCATTTCCATATATATTCAATGTGGTTTGATCCTCGCTAGTCAGTTTGCCGTCGTACCTTGATGATGATCATGGAAGGTCGAATCACGTCAGTGCGTTGCAACTGGCGGTAGT
>JAQBSW010012847.1:0-15568 GCA_029291075.1 Eudiplozoon nipponicum
ATATATATATATAGAATTAGGGATGTTGGTCTCATACTGTTGCTTATATTCATATATATGTTTTTATACATATTAACATGTATTTTATATATTGATATAAGGTGTGACTAACGTAATAAATAAATATATAATAAGAATAGAAATTATTCATATTTAATAATTATCAATGGTCCTTTTTCTCTCTCTCTCTATTTATATATATATATATATATTTATTTATATATTTATATATATATATATATATATATATATATATATTTATATATATATATATATATATAAAGGTTTTACGATATTATATTTAGATATATATGTATATAGATATAATGAATTATTTTAGTCATATGAGCAAATATTCTTATGCAATTATTTCCAATAGTTGATTAACTTCGCAATGTGCTTACGATTAGTTTTTTGAAAAACGTTAGTTGTCCAGGCTATCTCTATCTTTCTCTCTTTAATCGTTCACCTAAGCGTCGATATAACATTCACTCTCCATCCATCTACGTTACTTGCTGCTCCATATTTGAACTAATTTGTTGCTATGTGCGCAATACCTCACACACCATTGTATACATTAGAGTTCCCGGCTTTAAATAAAATACAGTATATGATAGTCAAGGTTTTAGTTTTAGCATTTTTAAATTTTGATTACCGTGACATAGTAGCAATACAGTTATAACAAATAACAAAAGGTTCGATACTGTCTCTCTCCCCTAAAATATTCTGCATACGAGATGAGATGAGGTATAGGTGAGGTAATGATTGGTCTGCTAATTATAAAAAGTTATATATTGAGTTTAGTTACTGAGACAAATTCTATGATTAAAATAGTGTTGAGTCAAATATATATAAATAGAATGGTTTTGGAACGAGGTTACCACATTTGCTTAAATCTGCTATTGTGATCAGTGTTGTGTTGCCTGATGATGGTGCTGGAAAGTAGGCACCGAAACGTCGCCAGTAAACAAAGATGTGATAGAACCGCATTTCCAATTGAAGTAAAAATGAGTCAACCCGATCAAAGACAAAACAATATTGGAAATTGTGTAAAATCGGATCTTTGTGTAACTGCCCGTGTACAGCTATTACCCGCGTACGCAAAACGCGGTAGTTTTGTTAGGTTGTTCGTCGACTGGTTAAATAGAATGGGATTGGTGTTTACATCAACTTCACAAACTTGATGTAAAGAATTGCTACCACCACCTGCGCAATCAATTATTGTTAAATTGTATTGCATATATATGCATATGTGGCGAAAGCTGCGAACAATTAATGTTCGTGACTGCATAGAAATTGTGCACCCGACATTTCCAGTCAAGTTCAATAAATGCAAGACTGCTAGAAGTGAGAGCCGCATATTTCAATTTGATTTCCATATATATTCATTTCGGTTTGATCTTCGATAATCAGTTTGCCGTCGTACTCTGATGATGATCATGGAAGTTCACATCGCATCAGTGCGTTCAGGCTGGCGGTAGTTTTGGTGTGTTCTCCAACGACTGGTTATATACAATGGGATTTATGCTTACTTCAAGCTCACAAACCTGATTTAAAGAATTGCTACCACCACCCGCGCAATCAATTATTGTCAAATTGTCTTGCCTATACATGCATAAGTAGCGAAAGCTGAGAACAATTAATGTTCGTAACTGCATGGAAATTGTGCACCCAACATTTCTAGTCAAGTTCAATGAATGCGAGACTGCTAGAGGTGAGAGCCGCATAGTTCAATTTGATTTCCATATATATTCATTTCGGTTTGATCTTCGATAATCAGTTTGCCGTCGTACTCTGATGATGATTATAGGAAGTTCACAACGTGTCAGTGCGTTCAGGCTGGCAGTAGTTTTGGTTTGTTCTTCGACGACTTGTTAAATACGATGGGATTGATGCTTACTTCAAGCTCGCAAACGAAATTTTAAGAATTGTTACCACTACCCGCTCAATCAATTATTGTATTGCCTATATATGAATATGTTGCGAAAGCTGCAAACATTTAATGTTCGTGACTGCATAGAAATTGTGCGGCCGGCATTTCTAGTCGATAAATGTATTAAAAATTAATTTTATTTGTGTAACAAATGCCGTCTGGCCGACAATTAAATTGAACATGTTGCAGACCACAAGAAGATTTATATCTAAGTGTGTAACACAGAGGCAGGCAGTAGCTTATCATTATAAACGACAATGACGCTGATAGAAGTTCGACAAAATATGTAAAAACTCTTGGTTATAACATAGCCCCATGTGGATACAGAAAGAGAAGCAAGTTTGACAACGTTAATATATAATAAAATGGTTCATGGAAAAATTAAGGAAACTCAATTTTAACAGAATTCAGAAATTAAACTTTGTACTAAATGCACGCATTATTCATGAAACGATCCAGGCGATGAAAACACGAAGCGGCAAACAGAAAATTTGTAAATTGCATGTCTGTTAAAGATCCATTGAAGAAACTGAAATCGAAGAAAAATTCATAATAAATTGTAAGGATTATCAAACTGGCTATTGTGATCAAATAGTGCGGCACGTCATAGGCCGTTATAAAGCAGATAATATTGGCCGATATTACACAATATCATATTTTAATGTTTTCAGGCTGAAAATTCTACATGAATTGAAGGAACTGTGCTCGGATATTTAGTGAGGAGCTTTTGTTGAATAACTGTGAGATGAAAGCTATTTTGTGGATTAGGCCAATTTTGTAATTCACAGGTGCAACCTGGTTCATGAAAGGATTTAACTTTGTTCAAGAGTTGAACTTAAATTTGCATAATAAGAAGATTTCTTTTGTGAAAAAGTGGAGATTTTTCTGCTCAGAAAATACATTTAAAAATTGAAAACCATACAATGGTATAAGGCATCTGCACATTGGCAAATCAACATATTAAGAAATGAGCTAAACGGAAAGAGGTGGCCCGTGGCCATAGAAATTCAGGCCTGATGACCGGCGGGTACACGCTAGTCAGTTCGGGAATGGCAGCATGAACCTTGCCGGATCTAAAAGAACACATTCTCCATGCCGTTTCATTTGAAGCCTTGAGTTTTGTCTAACTGCGCATTAACTTTTCTTGTTAAATATGTCCAACGGAATTCGAGAAAGCGTGCCAGACGCGAAAGAGAAGTTTCTGCTGCTGAAGGAAACTTTGTCCATTGGCATCTTGGCAGAAAGTGCGCATCAGCCTTGGTTGGCAGATTATCGAAGTGAAGGAAAACTCTGAAAACAACCATCCCCACTAGGAAAGGGTGACGTAGTGTTCTTTTACAGTCCATGTATAACCATGAACGACTTATGGTTATATGGCAGTGAAACATTAGTCACTTTTGGCTTTTTTATGGCTCTGAATGTTGATGATGATGATGATTATGATAATGATGATGATGATGATGGTGATTATGATGATGATGTTGATGATGATGATGATGATGATGATGATGATGATGATGATGATGATGATGATGATGATGATGATGATGATGAGTGATGATGATGATGATGATGATGATGATGATGATGATGATGATGATGATGATGATGATGATTAAATACATAAGTGTTCCGAATAACAACCGGGTGTAATTCGAGTGCGAAAGGAACAGGTTACAATTCTGGTCTGTGTTCTTTTGATGAATTTTTAAAATATATGGAGATTAACGTCCTTCTAAATCATATCATGTAGTAGTGTGTTTAGCTTTACATGTCGTGTGTTGTAAACGCTTGTGGCCTTAGAAAGCTTGTGAATAAAGGCAGCTAATGTTTTGACAGAAAACTTAAGTTTGAGATGAGAAAGGAGAAGGTGATCTCAATAGTTCTGACTAAGAGGGAAACACGTATCAGAAAGCGAGAGACAATCTGCTTCAGAGCAAAGATGAAATAAGACGTAAGAGAGCAATACAAATCACTGGCGTATAATATACGAGGCAGGGCGTATGCTTTGAATGGTGCATAGATATGATTTTTTTGAGGTGCAGTAGGAAGTCCATTAACATAGAAAATGTATTACCTAATTTAGATACTGTTTTTTTTGCGGAGAATTAATATATATATATGAAAGTATGTAATAGGTGTTGCGAACCGAGTAACAAATTAGTTCAATTGTGACCAGAAGGATAAACCAAAGACTGCATGAACGGAAGATATAATCTCATGCAAATTCCTTTCGTGTTTACTGGCGACTCATCAGTAGGAGCTGGTATTATGCCCTTTAACCATTATATATTTAAGTCAAGAATGTGTGATAATAGGACGGTACAATCTCCTGGACGAATGTGTAAACCTCCAATAGTGAAGCTAACATCATATAGTCTACGACAATGCGACTTTACCGCTAACTCACACTATATAATATATATACCGAGTCTGTAAAGGATATTAACACTATGGCTATTGTGTTAGTAACCGATACCAACATTATTGTACCGCAAAGGTACATGGTACTATCACTATGGTTGCCGAGTCAGTACCTGATACCAACATGATGGATATCAATGTATGCTATAGTTCATCGAAAATGAGAATTAAAACTATTTCGGAAGAACTGTTACTCCAGTAAATCCTTAGACGATGGAGAGTGTACCGTCCTATTGTAGGTTGTTTTGTAGATATAGTGATAGTCTTTGCGGAGCAGCTGTCTATTTAGTAATGATTTCCTACATTTTCCTGGTGGTCGTTATCCCAACACGTTTCTTGAACAGTCCCTGACATTTTCCGAAGGGTGAAATAAGAAAACTCATACATTTTCAGACGTTTAATACAAGTGGTGAAGCTAAGAATGAATCAATTCACAGTTAAACGAAACGGACCGTGCTCTAGACGGCAACAAAATGATATATTGTCAACACAATTGAATGTCCTATACACAAGTAATTATCAGGAAAACAAACGTCTGAATCGTGATGAATGCATTTAAATAATTGAAAAAGTACGATGATATAAATTCAGACTGATTAGCAATTTAGTTTAAAGTCACTGATAATTTTTGAGAAAAAACGCAATAAATATTGTCACTGATAATTGATGGATAGAAATCGTGTAAAAACCGTCATAAAAAGCACCACAAATAATAATTCCACTGTTTGCTAGCTTTGAAATGATAAAATACAAAAATCCATTGAACTATAGAGTTTCGGACAAAATATTGAGAAACACCTGGTGTCATGATAAGTGGAATCATAACTGAACTGTTAGCAGTTGTATAAAAAATGGTTAAGGCAAGTAAACTAAAGAAATCCAATGTTTAAACACAGGGGAAAATAAATCCATCACATGTTACCTGCGTATTGCGCGCGAGTGTCTTTTTTTATTAAACAAAACCCTATTAATTACAATTAAAATTGCAGTTCAAGAAATCGCGATTGAATCTGCTTGAAACTAACAGAGATTGTTTCTAAAATCACAGTTAAGAGAAATATTGTGTAAAAACAGAGTTACATTATTTGACGTTAAAAAGCAATATATTTGTCAAAATTGAACATCTTTGGGTTGTAACACGGAGCCGCGTGTTACACTATTATCACATATTCCTCACCCAAATATAGAGCGGCTAAAGTGTTTCTTACCTAATTGTTTGAGAGATTCTATGATTTCTATAAATAGGGTGAGATTGTTAGGCGTCCAAGGATTAATAAAATCAAGACCAAGCTTCATTAAGCAGGTTTTATTAGGGTTATGTTTGAGTCCAATTAGGCGAAGTTGAAATTGTATTAAAATAACAATTGAGCTCCAGGTAATGCGAGTAACCGGGATGGATAGGGCTGGTAAAATTCACTATAACGTCAGTGGCATATTTATAAAGCTCAAATTGGCTATCTTCAACGTAATTCTATAAAATCGTGAAATGAAAGTAAATGGCCGATTAGTGATCCTAGTGTAACGCTAGAACAGGAAGTGGCTAACCTGCAGTAATTATTTCTGATTATTATCAAGAAAAAATTGACTCATGTAGGCTGCTACATACGAAAAAGGATAATGTCTGTTAAGTCAATTGAATGTGTACATTGGTAACTAAAGTGTCGAGCACTGATCCAAGTAGAAGTACACAAACAAAATAGCCAATTATGCATTCAAAAGTAAAATGTAATAAATAAACTTACAAAATCGTCCCAAAAAGCACTAAGATAGAGACATTGTTTAATCACAAGAATTAAATAGCAATTTTTAATGAAACTAGAAATTTTTAAAAGTATATACATGTTTAATTGTTATATGATTACAGTTTTACGATATAATGCAATTAGAATGAAAATGTTTGCAAACATGCAAATTTACAGTCATAATCAAAGTCGACGTGCAAGACGACGTCCTGCCGGCACGTCTAGACACGTGGTGGAAGAAACACCACTACAGCTCACCTGCCCCAGAGAGAGGTTACATCACCTCACGATTGTCCGAATCACAATCCAGCGCATCATCAGTCGTAACAAATGTCACCAATGAGCGCCTCATCAGCCAGCTCGAGAACCCCACCGTCAGGCCAAATTCAGTCTCAGTCCATAATAAACGCGACCAGAGCAGGCGTGACCAGCGTCGACCACCGTCCCGGAATAGCGCCAGGAGGTCGACGTCGAGAGGCCGGGCCACAGTTCCACAGTTACCGGCGGAGTGGTGTCCGAATCACCGCAGCTATGGCCACTCCACACGCTATTGCCTCAGAAACGGCTGCACATTCCCGCGCACAGACGCGATGTTCAAGTGGGCGCGGTCACCTTCAACAACTCAGGAGGGTCCGCTCATGGAAGGTTCGGGAAACTGCTGGGGTCAGCCTCCTCTGCGGCAGTAGAGGCTGATCATCCCAAGATCGTTGGCCGCTCCACGTCTGATGGCTCGAAGCACGTTGCTTTCGCGGTAGAGCGCAATCAAATTATTCTATTTACAGCGACGGCTCCAGTCAAGTCATGCTTCAAACGCCCAAATGCCAGCAACCAGTCCCATCGTCAGTTGCCACTATCGACATCCTTTCTCATCCGTGACGCAACCTCTGGCGAATTATTTCGCATAGACACTGGATCAGATGTAAGCTTACTACGCAACAATTATTTCGAACCTACCCACCAAGTCGACACCAGCAATCTTACCTCGCCAATGGCTCCAATGTAGCGACGTTTGGGGTACGAGTACACAAAATCTCGTTCTCCAACTCAGAAAGATGTTTCAAGTAACCTTTTATCATTGCCAATACGACAAGAAACATCATTGGACGTCACTTTCTCGAACACTTCGACCTTACCATTCGTCCAAGAACACGAGAGATACGCACTGCAGACAATCATTTGCTTTCATCAGCGCTAAAACATACGACTCGCGCCAAAGCAGTCTCATCTATACAGCTTATTCCTCCAGTTCCTCATGTACCACAACTGGACGATGTTCTGAAACTTCTGGAAGAAATTTTCAAAACTATCTCCTTTATTCCCAATCTCAAGAGGAAGCGTGCCATCACAGCCCATCGTATCACCTTGTCTAAACCACTTCCTCATCCGCCACGAGCACGTCCATTGGCACCACACAAACTTAAGGCCGCCGAGCAAGAATTCGCCATGCTACGTCAACAAGGCATCTGTACACGATCCAACTCACATTATGCGTCCAAAGAGTGAATCAGCAACATTCAGGGTGTGCGAGGATTATCGGATTCTCAATTCTTGCACAAAGTATGATTCGTACATCCTGCCAAATCCAGCTGACCTACTCAGATCCGCTATCGGTCATGCTGTGTATTCAAAACTTGACCTAGTGAAATCCTACTATCAAGTACCGATGGAAAAAAACTCCGTATCATATACTGCACTCAGCTTCACCGAAGGTGGCACACACGTATATCATTATATGCCTTTCGGTCTCAAGAATGCCTCGCAAACCTTCCAACGCGTTATGGACGAAATACTATATGGTCTACCATCTGTAATTCCCTACTTAGACGACATCCTGATATTCTCCAACTCAATGTCCGAATATATACAGCATATTGATATTCTACTCACACGTCTAGAAGACTATGGCCTCCGACTTCATGACAACAAATGTGTTTTTGCACAAAAATCAATTGAATTCCTCGGTCATCTAATTTCCGAGAAAGGCATTATACCTATACCTGCTAAGGTTCGTGGTACTCAAGATCTACAGCCTCCAACCACCGTTGGAGCATTACGACGATTCTTGGGCAAGATGAACTACTTTTCTCGATTCTGGCACCTTTTCACAAATATCTCGTTACTTGAGAAGCCATTTTTCAAAATCTCAACGTACGGGCTTACGAGGATGCCAAAAGGGCCTTATGCAAAGCGACCATGCTGCAATCTCCGGATTGGTCTCAACATTTTCAATTGATCACTGACGCATCCGACGTTGCCATAGGCGCAGTACTTCAACAGTCCATCAATGGTATACACCAACCTATCGCTTTCTACTCGCAAAAACTACAACCTCTCGGGACGCAATATGATACATTAGGGAAAGAATTACTTGCAATCTACCGTTCGATTCTACACTTCCACACCTATCTGGATGGCCGAAAGTTCAAGATCTACACCGACCACCTTCCTCTACTCCCGATGCTGAGAGGAAAGAAAGAGTATTTATATTCACGACGTGTCAACTCAAAACTTACACGAATACACGAGTATAAATATGAAGTCACTCACGTCAAAGGATCAGAAAATTTGTTTGCAGACTCCCTGAGCCGTCCTGCAGAACTCTGTGCTTCTATCATGTGTCCTTCACCTATAAGCACTCAGGAATTGCAAGCAGCACAACAAGATGACCCATCACTTCGCACATTTGATGTCAATCGTCTAAAAACATTTGATTATGATGGATCTCTGATGCTGTGTGAAATAACTGTCGTGGGCCCACGGCCGTTTATACCTGAAAAATTACGTTGCAAGATCTTCGGGGTTTATCATTCAATGAGCCATCCATCTGGCAAAGCCTCAGTAGAAATTCTATCCAGAACGTATTTTTGACCTGGCATGCGGCGAGATGTCAAGAAGTGGTCAAAGCAATGTCTAGAATGTCATAAATGCAAAGACCAAAACGGCGCCACAAGTGATCCAGGTGCCCAGAGTCCGGTTCACGCACATACACTTTGATCTGGTTACCTTACCTGCCGTGAACAATATAAGTTACCTACTTTCAATACGGGATTGCACCACTCGATGGTATGAGGCCATACCACTGCTGGACATGAGGCAAGAAACTGTCAGTAATGCTTTAGAGCTCAATTGGTTCGCTCTGTTTAGTAAACCAACTGAAGTGACAACCGTATTTGGCGTACAGTTCCTCGGCGAAGAGTTCGCAGCCCTATTGAAATACTATGGTGTCAAACACTCCGTGACCGCGGCTTGCAATCCGAGAGCAAATAGTTTCGTCAAAAGGCCACACCCGGAACTGAAAGCGGCGCTCAAGGCCAGTCCAAAAGAAAATTGGCTTGCGGCTTTACCGAAAGTACTCCTATCAATGTGTACAAGACCTCGTGAGCCGATCAAATGTAGCTCCGCTGAAATGGAATTTGGCGAATGTCTACGGCTGCCTGGTAAACTAGTCCGGTCACGCTCTGAAACTGCGATAACGATGAATGACCCAGCATTTCTGTTTCCACTTCGCAGTTACCTACAGTATAACGCTCAGAATCGGCAGATCTGTCATACACGTCAGGAACATGGTCCAATATATAAACGCAAGGATTTTGATAGCTGCAAATGTTTCTTCGTCAACAACGACATGGATAACAGGATTCTAGCCAAACCGAAGCGCGTTCCTTATCGTGTGTTAGATCGACTTCAGAATTACATTATTTTGGAGATTAATGGAAAAGCTGAAGCTGTTTCCAAACACGGATTATCCCTGGGCGACGTTGATCCAAATGACCCGCTGTTACGCGATGTTGACCTATCAGGCGGCGAAGAAACGATGATTCTACCTCCAGACAGTTTTGCTGACCACGAACTGACGCCCGACATCTCACCAACAACCGAGCAAACTGACGCTGTCACACCGCCGCGAGATACAGAGGAACCAGAATTAGTGTCGACAGAGCCAACATCAGTGGTTACTCGTTACGGCAGAGCCATAACACCTCCTGTAAGGTTAGCCCACTTCATTATGTACTAATTTTCATTGCCGAGGCGAGGGTGTATGTAACACGCGGCTCCGCGTTACAACCCAACGATGTTCCATTTTGACAAATATAGTGCTCTTTAAGGTCAAAAAATATAACTCTGATTTTACACAATATTTCTCTTAACTGTGATTTTAGAAACAATCTTAATTTCAAGCAATTTTACTTGAGATTTATTGAACTGCAATTTTAATTGTAATTAATTGGGTTTTGTTTAATAAATATATGTAACGACACAAATCAATGGCCGACATATTGCGTAAACTAAATTCAAATTTATTTACGTTGCACCAATGAGAAAGAAGCGAAATTGCCGTTTAACCACGTTTAACCACGTTTAACCAATAGTGTGCAAGTAGACATATTGCATGCTATTTAAGCACGGTAATTTACCATGCAAGTCAGTTGTGGAATTTGCATTCTACCTGCTTCACGCGTGTGCGTTCTGTCGGCTGTCAATACCTACGCTGGTGATTTGATAGTTTCACCAACAACTAACTACATCCGTGACTCATCTTGTTGCGGTATACCGGAGAGACGAGCCAATTAAGTGCAGAACCTGCAGGACACTATCCACAACGCAATTACAGCTCAACCACGGGAGCGACAACTCAACCAGAGTCCACCCAAGGCTCTAGGACATCTTCAACTCTGAAGACTTCAAGAGAACGCATTACCAGGCCCTCTTAAGGGCCCCCATATCAGTAACTAATCTCTATTCAGAGCACCTTAACCGAGTTTGTAACGTCGTACGGCATTTACTTGAAGCCGGGGCGTTTACATATACGCAGGGAGCATGCGGTGGATTACAGTGCCATTGTGGAATTACTCTTCTTCTTTGTATTATTCTCATTTTATACAAGTGTTTTACTGTTCGCAAATAATTCATATGGCTAAAGATTTAGTTGATTCTAAATCTAGGTTATTTTTTGTGGTTATTCAGATCATGAGCATATTTCTCTGAATTCGCCAAATATAATTAAATTTATTTATAGTATTTTACTGTATTTATATATACGCTGACTGCAAGGGTGAAGACTTAGAGTATGAGACAAAGGAGCATGAAGAAGTTGTAGTGAAGCATTCAACAGACAACTGTGGAATGTCATTCTCGATGGACCATTACTTGTACAATAGTTAGACGTCCAGTGATGTGTTTGTGTGCTCAATTTGTTAATTTAGACAAACGCAGATTTGTCTATCGTACGGTCAAATAAGATGAAAATCTATTGAGTCATATTTAATTATCATTTATAGCCTCTTATGGTAGTGATTTTGGAGTCGAATATATTTTGTAGGTGCCATGTGATTTACCTTATCAACAGCTACAGGCTTCGCTCCAACAACAATGGTCAATGGAGAGAATATTAAATTTCCACGTGAACACGTAATCCCAGGATCCCATAAGCGCTGCATCATAACGGTTATTTAGGGGCGATCAAAACGGATAACTGAATATTTGGGTGCCACAAAGCGAAAAGCCTAAACACGACAACCTACACACGCTCGCCTTAGGTTCGGCGACCATGTCATGTTCGCAATGGTCGCGCCTATGGCACCGCAGGCTGCAAATGATGTTCCGTATCGTGTGGATATGGTGGACGCTGAGCACAATACAGTTTCCGTTAACATCAAGAGCTGTCGCACTTGATCATTTAAGAAGGCTGCCAAGATCGATTCCTGAGGGAGTGACAAAGTTGAAGCAATAGCCACTTTTGAGGCCGAGAACGCTCCAATTGTCCTATCTAGAGCTTCAATAAATACAACAGAAAGTCCTCATAGAAGTTCACGAATTAAGATGAAGCAGTCAGTACAATGAAGGACGCACCCTTTGAGCCGCAAAACTGAATAAAATATAATAAATATTTGTATTTTGTTTTACAAAAAGACGCCATTTGTACAAGCAAACACCTTTAAATAATTGATTAAAAAGAAAGCATTTTTGTTGAGTTTAAAGATGACTTCTGACGGATAGGAAAACTTAGTAACAGTATTGTCTGCACAAATGAGCATTGACTGCGGAGTTTTGATAATTAATTAATGGCTGGACGTCACACTTATAACAAATTCTGAGAGAATCTGCATAAACGGGTCGACCAATATAGATGATGTAAACACCTTTGATTCCAGATTCGGTTATTCGATTTAGCTGGAAGGATCACCAAATTTATAACTGCTTTTTTTCTCAGCAACTTCTCTTAGGCGAATTTTCCTACGTACTTCGTTCTACTGCTCTGTAACCTCAAACGATATACTGTTATGCAATATATTAAAATAAGTTTAATTGCAAAGTACTTATTGCAACTAAGTGCAAATGGTCACCGCCTCATTGATTGCCACCGTAAACCTGTTTAAATATTTATACCTTCAAAACAATGAACCCAAACAATTGTCCTTTAACGAATTTGAAATACTTACCGTAATATCAACAAAAATAATTATTTGTGGTTAATTCAAAATTTATGAGGAAAATTATGTTTAGGTAAATACATATATAAGAAATCAGATGTCTTAACACAACAATGAGTGGCGTACCTCTTCCACACAAAATCACCAGAATGAAGAATAATAAAGTCAACAAAAACAAGCCATTATATTCGACAATTTAAACAAAGAAAATTCAAAAAAATGTGTAACGACACAAATTAATGGCCGACATATTGCGTAAATTAAATTCAATTTTATTTACGTTGCACCAATGAGAAAAAAGCGAAACTTTCCGTTTAACAAATAGTGTGCAAGTAGGCATGGCATGCTATTTAAGCACGGCAATTTACCATGCAAGTCAGTGGGGTTACATTTGCATTCTGATTCGCGTTACGTGTGTGCGTTCTGTCGGCTGTCAATACCTACGCTGGTGATTTGATAGTTTCACCAACAATTGGCTACATCCGTGACTCATCTTGTTGCGGTATAACCAGCGAGACGAGCCAATTAATTGCAGAACCTAAACGACGTTATCCACATCGTAATTACAACACTACAATAAGAGCGACAACAACCAGAGTCCACCGAAGGCTCTAGGACATCTTCACACTCTGAATAATTCAGGAGAATGCATTACCAGGCCCTTTTAAGGGCCCCCTATCAGTAACAAATCTCTATTCAGAGCACCTTTACCGAGTTTGTAACGTCGTACGGCATTTACTTGAAGCCGGAGCGTTTACAAAATTGGCGACCGCGCCAGGATATTTATTATTGTTCTGATTTTTTTGGTATAAATAAAATTGACTTCCTTTTTCATTTATTTGGGATAAAAATCGATTAACATTTGCGTTTTCTCTACCGTGATCGTGGTCTTCTGGGAATTTTGTTGGGTATATATTCGTGGATTTGTGTTGAATTTTTTTTTGGGGGATATAATAATAATACTTTGGCATCAAAGGCCAACGGGGCCACTGTTCGTCTTTCCTTCGTACAAAACGGCACCGTACGTACTGGACAGGCTAAATTGCGGATAATTTCAATTTTTGGAAGCAGTTACTGTTCTGCGCTCATTCAACTGTGGAAAATAATAATACATTGGCATCAAAGGCCAACGGGGCCTCTGTTTATCTTTTCTACGTACAAAACGGTACCGTACGTACTCGACAGGCTCAATTGCGGATTTTTGGAAGCAGTTACTGTGACATGCTTTTGTTCTGCGCTCATTCAACTGTGGAAGCTTTTTGTGGGTAAGCGTTTCGTTAAAGTATATTTATATATTTTCATATTGCTTATAAATTTATGCTTTTAAGATTCCGTAAGATTGTTAAAATATCAGGTCCAACTTTAGACATTGATGTTCCTGTTTGGGATAGAGATAGTGAGCTATTCTTTATGCGCGTAGACTCCGCTTTCTCCCCGTTTCCTGATTATGACAGTCATCAAAAACTGTCGAAGTTTTTGCTAAACTACCTTCTGAATTGCAGCGACGGATTTATCCTAAGCTTGAGGCCATTAGGAAGCTTTTTAATCCCATTTTGGGCCTACAAAACGAGGTAGAATCCTTGCTTGGACCCACGGAAACTGAGCAGATAATAAACAAATATGCGCAGTTAGATATGCAAAACCTTGGCCCCATCGAAATACTGAGGGAATTACGGAAACGTTGGTATAAAACCAACATTTCTAACCATGAGGCTAAGGTTGTTTTTATTAACAATCTTCCCCAAACATTAAAACTCTTTGCCCGACAGCTCCCCAACACTCTCTCTATAGATGACTTATCTGAGAGATGTGAGTTAGAATATAGGATTTTGGAACCCAAAGTGAATCCATCATCCTTTTCTTCACCTCCGCAAGATGATAGACTCTTCTCTTTAGAGGGAACAGTGGCGAACATGGCCAAAGTTCTAGAAGGATTGGCCATTACCAAATCCGAGCTAAATCAAGTGAATGCTCGACCAAAATTCGTTTCCAAGTCAAATTATAATGGTAGGCGGCGATCGAGATCTCCGCAATCCTTCAATAAGTATGCTCCAAAGAACTGGTGTTATAACCACCAGAAGTTTTTTATGCTTGCCAAGTTTGTCTTTGTCATTCCGAAGAATTTCCGAATGAGTGTCAATTTCCACAGCTGACGGAGAGGACAACAGACCGCAGGCACAAGGGTGCATCAGTATCGGGAGACGTCTGGCGCAGGAAGTAGAAGACCGTACTTTCTGCACATCAACCACATCAACGGCCCAACAGGAAAGAAGCCAACTACAATCCGACATCCCTGTCGACTCTTTTCGTCCACGCCGAATTTTTCACATAGAGAACCAAATGGACAACGCCGGTCGCAATCACCAGCCTATTTGTTTGCATGACCCGGCCAAACAGCCCAACGAACTTGTGCACCTTCTTGATGTCAAAACTGGCGAAGAGTTCATCGTAGACACAGGTGCGGCAGTCTCAGTTCTCAAAGGTGATTAAATGGCCGAGATGTCGCTAGGCGTTCTTCTCGCAACAGCTACAGGCGAGCCCATACCATCTTATGGCTGCCGATACCGCACACTCAACATAGGTCTACGACGTGAATTTTCCCACAACTTCATCATTGCCAAGGTCTTTCATAATATAATAGGCCTTGATTTCCTTCTAAAATTTCGGCTCATTGTTGATCTTGCCAATCAAAAGATCATCGACCCCTCTACAGGAATTGAGCAAAATTTTTGGACACTTGCCTCCGAGCGTTTGAGTTACAGGTCATTCAGCCAACCCCAGTGCATCATTCAGCAGAGATATCAGCAGCTCTTCGAAAATACAAATCGCTTTTCGATCTTAACAAGTCAGAGCTACGAGTCTCTAACACGATGCATCATATCGTCACAGAAGGACAACCTATTGCACTCAAGAAGCGACGACTGGCTCCTGCTAAGCTGAAAGCTGCCCAAGAAGAATTCTCAAGGCTTTTGGAAGAGGGAATCATTAGACCACCGTAAAAGTTCATGGACGTCACCACTGCACTTAATCTCTAAATA
>JAQBSW010012848.1:0-15565 GCA_029291075.1 Eudiplozoon nipponicum
TTTGTAGTATTTTGCAGCTTGTATGTGTTTTCTTTTGAAGGCCTGTTAGTTATGTTTTCTGTTCCAGTCAATTTGATGTCCTTAAAAACTCTGCATTTTATCACGGATTAAGTTTATTAAATGTAAAAGCTTCAAAATTAAGAAGAATTTTTTAGGTTTTGCTATGTATGCAGCTGGAAATGTATTATACTGACAACAGGACGTTTGAGTAGTACATGTTCACAACTTGCTGATTTTCATGTAGCAGCTGCACCTCTTTTTATTACTTTTTCGAATGCAGATGCTGAATATTTCTAGTTTTGAACCCCTTTTTTGAATTTTTGATGTACTGCGCATCTCAGGTACATTGAAATTTTTACAGATAATGGAGTTGACGTCACAGAGAGGCTGTCCTTTTCTTTATTTTGCTTAGGTTTAACTGTGTTAAACACAACTCTCATCTAAATTGACGGAAACGGAGCTTAAGTCGCTCGAATTTTTTTTTCGTTAGAAAATCTCAGCTGCAAGATAACCACTAAAGGGAACACATATCGTTAATTTGTGAGGTATTTTATTTTGCTCCAGATTAGTCTCGATTTTATCATTTTGTAAGGACAGAAATTAATTGCCGACATATTGCGTAAATTACATTCAATTTGATTTACGTTGCACCAATGAGAAAAAAGCGAAATTTGCCGTTAACCAATAGTGTGCAAGTAGACATATATTACTATGGCATGGCTATTTAAGCACGGCAAATTCACCATGCAGTTCAGTTGTCGCATGTCTTTCTGCTTTGCGTTACGTGTGCGTGCTGTCGGCTGTCATTACATACGCTGGTTATTTGATTGTCTTCACCAACAATTGGCAACATAGTTTTGCTGTACAACCAGCGAGACGAGCCAATTAATGCAGAACTTCAACGAAGTTTCCACATCGAGATTACAACGCAACAGCAGAAGGAACCACAGCCAGAGTAAACCCAAGGCTCTAGGACATCTTCACTCTGAAGGATCTTTCTCGGCATTTGCCGGAGAACGCACAACCGGTCCTCTTAAGGGCCCCTTTTCAGAACAATAACTCTATATCCATAGCACTTTAACCAAGTTTGTAACGTCGTACAGCCTTTACTTGAAGCTGGGGCGTTTACAAAATTGGCGACCGCGCTAGGATATTGAGTATTGTACTGTTTTTTGGTATAAATAAAATTGACTTTCCTTTTAATTTATTTGGGAAAGAAATAGATTAACATTTACGTTTACGTCATCTTTATTCTGGTCGTGGTCTTCTGGGAAATTTGTTGGGTATATGGTTGTCTCTAAATTCGTGGATTTCTGGTGAATTTTTTTTGGGTATCTGCTCTTTTCAACTTTCCTACGTACAAAACTGCACCGTAAAAACTCGACAGGCTCAATTGCGGAAAATTTCAATTTTTGGAAGTAGTTACTGTGACGTGTTTTGTTAAAAAACTAATTCATCTGTTTTCTGCGCTCTTCCAACTGCGGGAGACCTTCAACTGTGGAAGCTGATTGTGGGTAAGCGTTTCGGTAAAGTATATTTATACATTTTCATATTGCTTATAAATTTATGCTTTTAAGATCCCATAAGATTATTAGAATGTCAGGTTCAATTTTAGATATTGATGTTCCTGTTTGGGATGCAGATAGTGAACTATTCTTTATGCACGTAGACTCCGCTTTCTCCCCGTTTCCTGATTATGGCAGTCATCAAAAACTGTCGAAGGTTTTTGCTAAACTACCTTCTGAATTGCAGCGACGGATTTATCTTAAGCTTGAGGCCATTAGGAAGCTACCTAATTCCATTTTGGGCCTACAAAACGAAGTAGAATCCTTGCATGGGCCCAGAGAAACTGAGCAGATAATAAATAAATATGCGCAGTTAGACATGCCAAACCTTGGCTCCATCGAAATTTTGAGGGAATTACGGAAACGTTGGTATAAACGCAACATTTCTGACCATGAGGCTAAAGTTGTTTTTATAAACAATCTTCCAAAAGCATTAAAACTATTTGCCAGTCAACTTCCCAACACTCTCTCTATAGATGACTTATCTGAGAGATGTGAGTTAGAATATAGGGTTTTGGAACCGAAAGTAAATCCATCATCCTTTTCTTCACCCCCGCAAGATGATAGACTCTCCTCTTTAGAGAGGACTGTGGCGAAAATGGCTAAAGTTCTAGAAGGATTGGCCATCACCAAATCTGAGCTAAATCAAGTTAATGCTCGACCCACATTTATTCCTAAGCCCAATTATAACGGTAGGCGGCGATCCAGATCTCCGCAATCTTTTAATAAATATGCCCCAAAGAACTGGTGTTATAGCCACCAGAAATTTTTTATTCATGCCAAGTCTGTCTTTGTTGTTCCGAAGAATTTCCGAATGAGTGCCAAATTCCACAGCTGACGGAAAGGACAACAGACCGCAGGCACAAGGGTGCATCAGTATCGGGAAACGTCTGGCGCAGGAAGTAGAAGACCGTACTTTCTGCACATCAACGGCATCAACAGCGCTACAGGAAAGAAGCATACTACAATCCGACATCCCTGTCGACTCTTTTCGTCCACGCCGAATTTTTCACATAGAGAACCAAACGGACAACGCTGGTCGCAATCACCAGCCTACTTGTTTGCATGACCCGGCCAAACAGCCCAACGAGCTTCTGCACCTTCTTGATTTCAAAACTGGCGAAGAGTTCATCGTAGACACAGATGCAGCAGTCTCAGTTCTCAAGGGTGATTCAATGGCCGAGATGTCGCTAGGCGTTCTTCTCGCAACAGCTACAGGCGAGCCCATATCAACTTATGGCTGCCGGTACCGCACACTCAACATAGGTCTACGACGCGAATTTTCCCACAACTTCATCATTGCCAAGGTCTCACTTATCATAATAGGCCTTGATTTCCTTCTGAAATTTCGGCTCATTGTTGATGTTGCCAATCAAAAGATTACCGACCTCTCCACCGAACTTAAGCAAAGTTTTTGGACACTGGCCTCCAAGAGTTTGGAGTTACAGGTCATTCAGCCAACCCCAGTGCATCATTCAGCAGTGATATCAGAAGCTCTTCAAAAGTACAAGTCGCTTTTCGATCTTAACAAGTCAGAGCTACGAGTCTCCAACACGATGCACAATATCGTCACAGAAGGACAACCCAAGAAGAATTCTCAAGGCTTTTGAAAGAGGGTATCATCAGACCTTAGTAAAGTTCATGGGCGTCACCACTACACTTAGTCTCCAAATCAAACGGATCGTACAGAGCCTGCGGAGACTACCGTAAGCTAAATTCAGTGACAAAATCTGATGCATATCCTATTCTAAATATTAACACTTTACTTGAAAAGCTGAACAACAGCAATTTCTTCTCAATGATTGACCTCAGACAAGCCTACCATCCCATCCCGGTAGCACCAGAGGATATAAAAAAACTGCAGTCATCACTCTATTTGGCCTTTTCGAATATCTTTACATGCCTTTTGGACTTACGTGTGATACACAGACATTTCAAAGATTCATGGACAACATACTTCGCGACGACTCGGCTTATTGTATGTCATATCTCGATGACATTATTGTATTCAGTCCAGATTTAGAATCTCATGCGAAGCATCTACGAAATGTCCTCTCACACTTATCCAACCACGGACTCAAGATCAATTGTGACAAGACGCAGATTGCAACTACATCCGTGGACATCTTAGGGCATCGTATCACGCTCCAAGGTATTCAACCGTTGCCGTCAAAGGCGAATTCAATCAAGAATATCAAGTCACCGAGGACAGTAAGCGAGTTGCTGAAAATCATGGGAGTACTAAACTATTATCGCAAGTTCCTTCCGGGCCTTTCAAAACAACTTTATCCTTTGTGCAGGCACCTGCGGAATCGATAAGGACTTAGCAAGAATTCCATTATTGCTTGGTCATCCAAAGACGAGAAATTACTTCGACTCGCCATCAACTCGTTAGCAAATGCCACAATGCTAACACATCCAGATTTAAAAAAAACCATTTATACTCACGACAGATGCTCTACCTTTACTTCTGCTTGCCATGCGTTCCCGTACTCGTGAATCCATTAAAACGTCTGCGTCACAACTCTTGTATGGCATGGATCTACGCCTGCCTAGTCAGCTCCCACGTCTACTACCGGCACAAGACGACCCACAAGACGACTTCATTTCGGTAACATGTCTGAACAGCCGAGACATACGCCTCGTCCAGTCTTCCTACACCCACAGCTCCACAGCTGCAAGAGAGTACTCGTTCGCAACGACAATGCTTTTGCACCACTACAACCAAAGTATCTTGGTCCTTACCCGATTTTGCTCAGAAAACCAAAATACTTCATTATTATGCAAGGTGCTACCCCAATATCAGTAAGCATAGACAGGATAAAACCGTTTATCGAACTACCTGATCCTGAGAGCGTTCAACCTTCTACAAACGTCTCAGGCTCCGTGTACATACTTTTATGCAGTTACCTTTTATTTTATGTACATATTTTTACATTATAATCTATTTCTCACACATGACATCACAGTGCCTATTTTGGTATGACCAGCTACTTGGAGCTAACGCTTTCGTGTAGCAACACTACGTAGTTATCAGCTTCAATGCATCTAATTTGCATCAATTGCACAAAGACCACTCTACAAATAGCATGACCACAACGTCGAGGACTCACTCTAGCTCCTTTGGTCGTATACAAACGCTTTGACGACGATCCAGCCTGCCTAGGTTTTAACTTAAACCTGGCAACTTCAGAGGCGATTTACCTCGAAATCTTCACGCTGCGCTCCCAAATCTTACACTGCTCTATTTTGCCTCACGCGGTATGACCGACCACTAGAGCTAACAATTTGTGTAGCAATTCCTAGTGGTTACCTGGCATCATATCATTGTTGAAGCAACCAACAAGCATATTTAAGCCCAGCACTTATGGTACATCATATTTTTGCTTAACTTGGTTCGAACTCTGTCATGCATTTCTTATCTAGCCTCGCAGAGAGGAATTTTTATTTTTTCCTTTTTTTCAGAGAGGAAAGTGTTGTAACGACACAAATTAATGGCCGATATATTGCGTAAATTAAATTCAATTTTATTTACGTTGCACCAATGAGAAAAAAGCGAAACTTGCCGTTAACCAATAGTGTGCAAGTAGACATATATTACTATGGCATGGCTATTTAAGCACGACAAATTTACCATGCAGTTGAGTTGTCGCATTTGCCTTCTGCTTTGCGTTACGTGTGCGTGCTGTCGGCTGTCATTACATACGCTGGTTATAGGATTGTCTTCACGAAAAATTGACAACATCGTGTTGGTGTACACATCGAGATTATAACGCAACAAAAGAAGGAACCACAGCTAGAGCCAACCCAAGGCTCTTGGACATCTTCACTCTGAAGGATCTATCTCGGCATTTGCCGGAGAACGCAAGACCGGCCCTGTTAAGGGCCCCCTATCAGAACAATAACTCTATATCCGGAGTACTTTAACCAAAATTGTACCGTCGTATAGCATTTACTTGAAGCCGGGGCGTTTACAATGTTAATTCAAATTATATTCGATATACAAAAGGAAACACATACACAATTTTCGCGCAAATGTTTATCAAAAGGAGAATTAAAACAGAGCTTAACCTGCTTCGCGAAACGTTGAGAAATAAAGGACACCCCGACTGGTTTAACAAATGCAATATGTGCCGCAAAATACGACACACACATTAATTTTGGGCATATTCCAATTGAAAGCGATGACGCATCACATGGAGGTACGAAAAGTAAGTAGTTTACATTGCCGAATAGCAACACAGACAAATTTACAGTTCGGATTGGATTACCGAAATGATTAAATAATGTCTGTAGATACTGGTACTTAATAAGATTTATTGTTAAATTTTCTTCAGTGGATTACAATTGGGTTTATATATATATATATATATATATATATATATATATATATATATATATATATATATGTATGTATATGTATATATATATATATATATATATGTATATATGTGTGTGTGTGTGTGTGTGTGTGTAATGAATTGATTCTGCATTCGAATTTTTAATTATTCTTAAAGACTTCTTTTCCCATAACTTTATAATGATCATGCGATTAATAGATTGCATCATCACACTGTGCCACATTTCCCGACAGAATATATTGAGGGATTTTGGTAAATTTCCTGTCCTTTCTAATCAGTTGCCAGCAAACATGATATGCGTGTTTATTTCAGAATACGCCTTGATTCATGTTTGCTTTTACAAATCCTCGATAATGTCACGTATTCTTTAATGCCAGTTAGATTGAAGTATGATGAAATTGGTTAAATAATAAACTTGAATCAGTGGAAGGAACCACTTTTCGTGACTTCTTCACGTTTATTTAGTCTATTTACTTCATCAGTACATTTCATTTTGCTCACAAATCCGACATCAAAGTCAGCATTGTGTCTTGAAGTCTACACCTACGACAACGTCTAACCGTACTCATGTTTACGAGGTAAATTTATACACTACCTCCTATTAACACCATTATTTAACTAAGATTAAACGCAACAAGTTTATATCATTCGCGATAGAATTTTGTTAGTACTACCATTCGGATCTTGAGCTAAAATTTTTCTACGCGCTAAATAGTATTTGAATGAAAATTGTTGGCGAAATGTAGGATTTATTAAACAATCTGATAATAAGTTAGAAAAAATTAATCTATGGCAAAAATGTAACACCATGATTACGATATGAATTATATCATCTATAAATAAGCAAAAAGTTGAGTAATTTGAGACGTCATATATCAGCAGAAATTACAAATAAATGGAATATTATGGGTTACCTAGAAAGCAGCCCATATTTTCTCGATAACATTGAAACCAGTATCAATATATTACCATTTACTAATGGTCATTGGGAATCTGCAGAAAATTTAACTTGCCGTCCTCACTATATTCTGCGCTAATTTATTACAGTTGGATTCTAACTACATTTGGTGTCATCTTATTAGTCTTGTTGATATGTTTGTCTTTTGTGTATTCGTTTGCAATAAACGATTTTATAATTCAGGATAACCTTGTATGGCATATTAGTGTCATTACCGATTTAAGTAGTTGTACGCTATTTGAATAGGTATTTACTTTAAACACCTTTCTCGAATTATTAAAGCTGTTCTGTTTAATAAGATTTAATATCAACATTAAAAAAATTACTTCATTAAAAAAAACAATTGTTTTTCATTCGGGTTAGTTGAATTTATTTTAACCACCTTACTTCCGACATCTTACAGATACGCTTTGTCAAAAGAATCTTTACAGCTACCAAGTATTCGACTTTTGCACTGTGGTGTTCATTTTGCAAAACTCATTTACGATTTTTTTTAAATGCACGAAGTTTGATCTTGTTAGTTGGATTAAATAATTCTAATTCAATCATTGGCTTCATATACAGCTTAGCGCTTTTAAGATAAATATCCAAAGTTGTAGGTAAATTACGCTATAATATTAAATTTAATTTGAATTTAATATATTCAGTACTCATTTGCAAATTGCGAATTCACATTTAATTTATCAAGACACATCGCAATTTTCAATCCATGTAAAATGAAAGAGCACAGAAAAACGAGGGCTTAACGAAACTTAATAAATTAATTAATTAGTAACAGTTCATATAAGGTTTCAGTTAAAAAACAATACAGTAATAGGTGTGCTCAAATATAAATATTAGTTTTAGCCCAATAAAAATACAAATGGAACTACAAAACGTAGTTTAAGGCCAATAATTATATATAATTGAAAGATGGGTTCGTCAGTAATTCACCCGTGAATGTAAATCTGCCTTGCAAAACTGCTGCATCATAATGTATATGTACGTGGAATGAATAATATGCTAACATTTAAGGTTTATGCACCTATGATAACTGTAACCGGTAGCAAAAGTACTGCCTCATTAGAATAAACCATTAAAAACTCAATAAATACAGTAAATTAATACTAGCGAGTTTATGACAAGTTAACCAAACTAAGTCACATTTATGCCGTCTTAATAGGACGTTTCAAAATAGGCAGAGACAAGAATCACGTCATTTAAGTAGATGAAATGCTTTGATGTATTTGTGCTGTTTCACAGAGTAGTTTCAACAATATTGTAGGTTAATTTACGAGTGACAGTTGACTTTATCAATAAATTTTATAACATGACACAAGACTAGTGAATGCGCAAAATAGAGAAACAGAGCGGAATACAGGGTTATCTGCGCAACACCTCTTATACTAACCTAATGCTGGTAACAATCATCGAACACAAATTAATTGACATAGTCTAATTTGATCAATTCCAACCGGTTCAAAAAACGTACCGATGCTGAACATACCCTCAAATAGATAGAATATAGGCTCATTGCATAATAATTCAACTGAAAATCCGAACAAAGTTGTGCAATTTGGAAATTTCCGGTTTTGAAGAAAATTTCTCATATAAAATGCTGTAGTTGTATCATATTTTAAAGGCAAATTCAGCACGTGATCAAATTTGATCAATTCCAACCGGTTCAGAAAACGTACCGATGCTGAACATACCATCACACAGATAGAATATAGGCTCATTGCGTAATAATCAACTGATAATCAGAACAAAGTTGTGCAATTTGTAAATTTCAGATTTTGAAGAAAATTTTTCATATTAAATATTGTAATTGTATCATATTTTAACGGCAAATTCGACACGTTAGTTGTTCGGAAGCCAAAAGTAAGTATATTTATGACTATGGTTCTCTTTAAACCATCATTCAGCCAGTATAGTTTCACTTAGTTGGCCGAACATAAGTGTTATGTATATGCACACACACATGTGACACGCAACTACCTAGTGAAATTTCATTTTGAAGTATAAATGGCATGGCTGGAGAAATATTGCGCTTTCTGCGTTAGTCTCTTTTGAACTTGTGATGATGAATGAACTAAGGAGGGAATCCACCAGAGGATGCCCAGATATATTCAAGAAACAAAACAATTGGTATTTAAGCTTGAATTTGCTTGAATACGCAAATTTTTGCCCAATGTCAATCGAGCTCGAAAAAATGCTAAGGCATTAAGCCTAGATTTACTTTTGGTGTAAAGATTTTGTTTGGTTACGGCAGTTTGATGGAATACAAATTTCGCTACTGGGCTTGAAAAAAACGTTTTGTGCTAATGAATGTGTGTGTTAGGCGTAAAAATTATTTCTTTATTCAATAATATATGATTTACCATATGATTTTCCAATAAGGACTAAATCGGTCTACTGGATAAATTGCTTTTTGTGCACGTGTTTTTATCAAGATCGCCACTTTGATTATAATAGTTTTTATTACCGTCGGTGCAACCAACGTTGGTTCAAATAGTGATAATATTTTTATTTCCGAAAATAATGCAAGAATGTAGGGAATGCAACAAGTGTGTGTCATTTTCAAGTATGATTGACAGAATGCACACAATGACATTAACCGTTGAAAAAACTTGAGTTTGTCATCATTTACTTCTTAATTATTATTTAGAAAATTATTCTTCATTACACTAATTCTAGTTGGTTAAGATGTCAATTTCAATTTCGTCTCATAATCTGATGTAGCCGGCAAAGCACTTAGTTCAAATTTTGTCTACGTGAGTTTAGTTTTATTTGAATTCTGAGCTATTTGGTTGCTCATCAATACTATGCTCACCTTAAAGTTCACAAGGCATCGATTCTGTTTGACAAGCCATTATGATATTCATTAGAATTATTCCGCCCTACTAAACATAGTATTAATTTTTACTTAGCAGTTAAACACTATCTTACTTCTATCTAGAAACCTGAAGTTCTATTGATGTTCATCTAAAATGACACATTTTTGAGGTCATTTGTGTAAGAATATTTTTTGTAAAGAAATTCACGGATAAATTAGTATAACAATAAAATATGGCTTTTCAATTTTCAAGATTTGAAGTGCTGTAGATATTATTGTTAAATTGAATAAACTAAGATACATATAAAAGAAAATATGTGCAGTTTTGTAAATTTAAATTCGCGCGAAAACACGAAATTTACTATATTATGTTCCAGAAGCATTGAAATCTTAACCTAAAGACATTTGTACAGACATATTTATATCTTAAAGATTTACACTCCGAGTTATCTCGATTTTTTCTATGTTTGAATGCTGATCTTCCTTGCGTATCGCTGTTATCATTGAATTTTTTCCCGTTATCCGCTGTTGCACGACAATTGGTAGCAATCGTGAATCGATTTATACTTGCTTCCTCTACATGTACAGGTGCATGTAAATGTTGGCCATTGACTGGTGGATCTCATTCTCAAGCCGTAAACAAGATTGCGTAACGTATAATTTCGATTCAATGTTTGACAAAGAAGACAGGCACTTCGATTGTAATAAAAAAAATTGTTATCAAAAGTATTTGGTTGCGAAGGAGATTTTAATATAACATTTATTTAAATTTCGTTGTTAAATAAAATTCAATTAGACCATGAAATTTAAAATGGTTAAAGAACCGTTCTAAAGTTTAATAAAAAGCACAAAGTAAATTTAATTGTTGTTAATTATACTATGAATAAAGAATTTTAGCCTTCTTTACAGCCACTACAATTTTTTTAAATATTTCACATTTAACTTCATTCAATTAACGCAGCTAAACTTTGGCATTTCAAATATTGGTAATACCAGAGATGAATGCTTGCATTTACAGACAATTCGGTATGTTTTATCTTACATTGCGCATTAGTTTTTCCATTATTTCACGTCGCTGTTACCAAAAGACATTCATTTTAGACAGCGGCTTATACTTTACAAAGAATCTTAGGCTTTTGATTTCTTCTAAAGAAACAATTTTAGAATAAAAAATCGATATGTTTCAGCTTTTTACAATTTTCCTAATTTAACGTATTTTTATAATTTGATTTTGCTCGAATAAAATTAAAATACTTGTAAGGTAACAGCAATTTTATATTTAGACCAATTTTCAGTTGAAGGAAAAATCAGTATTTCTTACATGGAGTATATATATGTATAAATTCTTGGTAACATGTTTCGTTCCTTAACGAGGTTTTATTCGCAAATCGCTCAGCTCAAATTTATGCACAATCTGAAGATGTAGATACATGTCTTTTTGAAACATTCTCATACTAATTCCCTATAAAAAGGACAAATTTATGCAACGGAATTGCGTAAAATTTGCAATGCAACGAAACTATAGAAATAAGGCGTGAATTACCTGTGATTGCAACATTTATTTTTTGCTGAGATGTATATATATATATATATATATATATATATATATAATTATAATTATTTTTTACTTATTTATTTATGTCCTTCCTTATCTCCGTTGTCAGTGAATACTTTAAAATAAAATTTTACTTGGAATAGAATAGAGAAAAATGGTGGGTATGATGAACTTTAATAATTATTCAATATCTAAAATAGAAATAAAGATCATAAAGTAATATGCATATTGCGTTTTCATTTGATAAAAATATAAAAACTAATCTGATTATGAGTTTTACTTGTATTTATCTCAACAAGTCTTAAGATACTTTGTGGTTAATGGCTAATTGATTTGTGAGTGCGCAGTTTATGTTTCTGCGTACGAATTTTGTTTATGTGAGTGTTTGGTCATTCTTATAGTTTAATTTGTGGTTAATCTTGAACCGATGGTTAGAAATCTGATCAGACTTTTGTTTTGTTGGTTATTGTGTGTACGTTTGAATTTTCCTTGTAATTTTCCTTATTTATCACTATGTTTATGCGTTTTAATTTGTCCCTCTAGTAAAAACATAGGTTACGCAGATTGGCATATTATATACTCATCTTCTAGTGCAAATTTTTCCATTGTTAGTGATTATAATGATGTCAATTGCGCAGCTAATTTAAGTTCAATCAATTGTTAATTCATTTGAACTGTTGTTAATGTTGAGCTAAGAAATGTCTGGGCATTTCAGGAAACATGATTATTTATGCTGTTTAGTGTTTTTGGCGGTCAGTCCTGTGCAAAATCTTATTTCTGCAAATTATTAGTGTTGAGGTCATTTGCTTGCCGTTTAATGTAAAGGGCTTTATATATTTATAATAATGGATACTAAGTTTCTTTTTATAGATCTGAAAAATTCGATTTGATACATAATTTCCAAAATTGTTTATAATCCTGAAGGCACGACAACTTTTTCAAACAATTCCCGAGATAAATATTGTGGCATTCTGAGGATAAATCCATTTCTCGTTAGTTCGTAAAATATTTATTGCAGTTTATTTTTTTAAATTTACCTATTTGAAAATCCACTTTTTTAATTAAACTTTTAATATCAATATAAGTTTTATCATTGCAATATAAAATTAATCTAATGCAGCTTTAGTAAGACAAAATGTGTAATTAACAAAATGAAAGATGTTTATCTCTGCCGGTTGATACATTTTTTGAACTCTTTGATATTAAATATACATTCATTACACTCATGGTTGTTATATTTCTATGTATAAATAACTGATTTGCTGCCCGGACTATGCTTTCCAAATGAAAAATCGATAATTTACGCGAATAAATTCCAATCAGATAAAGACCGAAATTCAGCATAAGCGCAAACTTCCTTATCATAATGTTTCAATTATGTATATAACTGTTAGATAGTGTTTGTGAGGGAGTACTTATATATTTTATATGTGATAACGATCAAGGCCAAAGTGCGTGAATTAAAAAAAGTAACATGTGTTCAGAAATAGTTATAGTTCTCAATTTTGATGAACTTTAGCATACATAGATAACCATTGCGTTGATACCATGTACTTTTTCGGCAACCGTAGTGTTCGTATCAGGTACTGACACAACAGCTACAGTGATAGTACCATTTACAGGCTTGCTATACATATTGTATATAGTGAGATGGTTTGGAAGTCGCATTGTCGATAACTTGATATGAAGTTGGCTTCACTACTGCAGGTTTACACATTCGTGTAGAAGATTGTACCGTCCTTTTTTCCCACATTCCTCACCAAAATATGCAATGGGTAAAGAGCGTATTACCGGAAAGTGGACGAGATTATACGTTCCGCTCATGTTGTTTTTGGTTTATACTTCTTGCCATATTTGAAATAAATTTTTACTAGTTGTGCAACATCTAATTCACAATGATAATCTTTCGCTTGATTTTTGCTAGGATATTTTCCATCAAATAAAATTGCCATTTGTCACAAATTTATTACTTTTTCATTCTGACGGATTTTTGAAACCATTAAAATTAAACGTAAATAAAGGAATAGGTCCACTACAACATAAACTGTACATTTCTCTAACAGACGTAAGTAATAACGATATAATAATCCGCATACCAGACTTATCAATTTTATTTCCATTACAAATTTTCAGTTTCAATCTTGTCGCCTGCCCATTTATATACATTTTCTTTATTTTGCCTGACAACAATTCGTAGTTCCGTCTTTCCCACTTTCCATAAACAGGGTCCACCCATGTTTTGACATTTCTAGTCACGTACAATGTATGCAAGACTGCTAGAGGTGAGAGCCGCATATCTAACATTGATTTCCATATATATGCAATGCGGTTTGATCCTCGCTAGTCAGTTTGTCGTCGTACTCTGATGATGATCATGGAAGGTCGAAACGCGTCATTGCGTATGACTGACGGTAGTTTTGTTATGTTGTTCGATGACTGGTTAAATGCAATGGGATTGGTGTTTACTCCAAGCTCGCAAACTTGATTTAAATAATTTTACCACCACCGGTGCAATCAATTATTGTTTTTACAAATTAGTAATTTCCGACCATTATAGTTTGCAGGAATGTTAAATTTTTTAGAAATAGTGTTTACTTTGCGTAATGGATAAAAAAATTTACCGCCCAAGTTGTACGCAGAATAATATAGAATTCATTCTTTTTTATTTGAGTCAAGATTGTGAGCTTGTTAAAAACACCACGCACAAAATAGAAAAACTATCATCAGTCACCTAAACTGAAGCGCATTGAGTTGCACGACGGAAAACTGACTAGCGAGGAACAAATTGTAAGATTTAGTTCATATATCCCAATTCGTGCTCTAGTCAAACCGTAACTTTTAGACTTTCGCCACATCAACTATTGATTATTTGTAAAAAGCAAAAGAACTACAATGGACAGTATAAGATAAAATGTCTTAATGAGGCTAAAATGCTCAATATTTCATATAATAGCATAAAATCACTTAGGAATAAACTCTGATTGTATCATCGTAAATTTACATACTGGTCCTAAATTAGGCGCATGTCAGATTTGTCACGTTCAAAATTATGGTGAAATGGGGTTTTAAATGTTTTTGTTGAACTAATGTTTTATAGTTTTGATTCTCAGTTTTACAACATTGGAATATGTTAAAATCAAATGTTCACTCTGAGTTCCTTTTGAAAGAAAAGAGGCAACTTCTGTCACGTAAGCCAAATATATAGGTCAAATCTCATACTGACGAAGCCATTGAAAGTAAGATAATCTTACGACTATTTTAAGCGATTAACTGAAAGATATTGTCAATAAATAGTTTGCAGAAAACCGGCATTTGTAGAGTCAGTTACGGTGGAAACGTATTTGAACATTCTGTTGAATGTGTACATTGTTCCCTGCATAATATACAAAAAAATGTGAGTGACTTTAATTCGACTATTTAATGCAGTTTAACTTTAAATGCTGAATAAGACCACTAATTAGTCCTTATCGGCAAGATTTCGTTCACGATGAAATTTTGATGCGTAGTATGTTCAACGCATATTGATTGAATATTTTTGGCCCCCACATGTCATTGATGCACAATTGGAATTATCGATCTTCCAGTCACCGTACACTTATCATCACTCAGACAGACCTGAAGAGACTTCATCGTGCTCAAATAGTGACTAGAATTCTGATGTTTTTAGATCGAATTAATATATTGTATATCAATATGTTTTCATGAGTTGACCACCAAAATATTAAAATGGTGTTTTATATCTCATTGGAGGTTTTAATAACTTCTTGTTTAATTTATACGTAGGTTAATTCAAGAGGTTTTTGAACTAAGGACCTCTGTTAAAAGCGTAACAAATAAGAATAAAGCACACACGCTCGTATAAGTGCAGTATATTTATTAAATACTTCACTGACGAACACGGGATATTTGACATACGCAGAAGCCGAAATTAGAATGAAATACATTTGGCTGTTGTTGATTCTATAGTAGCAGCCTCATTTGTTTTCACTTAAAAAAACAAATATAGGGGGTTAGGCCGAATTAAATTTAATTCACGTTAGTGAATGGCACACATTATAAAAATATTTAATATGTCCCTGTCAATTTGTCAGTCAGTTGATCTTTTCGATATACACAGTAGGAATTCACGTTAAAACGCCATCCATCAATTATAGAATATATAATAATTTCATAATCGAATTAACTTTTGAGTGGTGATCGCATTTTACTATGATGATAAATCGATAATAATATTTACAGCAATTTAAACAAAGGAAAACAACAGTTCTAGAAAATGACCCAACATAAGAAAATGAGCAGTATTCATAATCT
>JAQBSW010012849.1:0-15562 GCA_029291075.1 Eudiplozoon nipponicum
ATTGAGAATTACAACAATTTCTAATCACCAGTTACTCCAGTAAATCCATACACTCTGGCCTTGATCGATATCAGTTACCACATTTCGCGGTAAGCATGACATCAATCAATTCAATATATTACAGTTAAATTCTGTTTGTTGCGAAGAAATAATATATATGCAAGTATATATTAGGTGTTGCGAACCTAGTAACAAATTAGTTCAGTTGTGACCAGAAGGATAAACGAAAGGCAGCATGAACGGTAAGTATAATCTCATGCACATTCGTTTCGTGCTTACTGGCGACTGATCAGTAGTAGCCGGTATTACGCCCTTTAACCACTATATATTTGGTCATAGAATGTGGAATAATAGGACGGCACAATCTCATAGACGAATGTGTAAACCTGCAATAGTGTAGCTAACATCAACTGAAGTCAACGACAATGCGACTTCAACTCTAACTCACACTATATAATATATATACCGAGTCTGTAAAGGATACTAACACTATGGCTATTTTGTTAGTAACTGATACCAACATTATGGTACCGAAAAGGTACATGGTACTAACACTATGGTTTCCGAGTCGGTACATGATACCAACATGATGGATATCAATTTATGCTATAGTTCACCGAAATTGAGAATTACAACAATTTCTGAACACCTGTTACTCCAGTAAATCCATATCAGTTATCACATTTCGCGGTAAGCATGACATCATTCAATTCAATATATTACAGTTAAATACTGTTTGTTGAGAAGAACTAATATATTATTATTATTCCACATTCCTTGACCAAATATATAGTGGTTAAAGGGCGAACTACCGGCTCCTACTGATGAGTCGCCGGTAAGCACGAATCGAATGTGCATGAGATTATACTTACCGTTCATGCTGCCTTTGGTTTATCTTTATGGTCACAACTGAACTAAATTGTTTGTAGGTTTGTAACACCTAATACATACTTGCATATATATTAGTTCTTCGCAACAAACAGTATTTAACTGTAATATATTGAATTGAATGATGTCATGCTTATCGTGAAATGCAATAACTGATATCGATCAAGGCTAGAGTGTATGGATTTACTATAACAGGTGTCCAGAAATTGTTGTTATTTCAATTTGCGAACTATTTAAATTGATATCCATCAGGTTGGTATCATGTACCGACTTCGTAACTATAGTGTTAGTACTATGTACCCTTTGGTACAAATAATGTTGGTATCAGTTACTAACACAATAGCCATAGATAGTACCTTTACAGACTGGTATATATATATAGTGAGTTAGTATCAGTCGTATCATTGTCATTGACTTTAGATGATGTTAGCTTCACTATTGTGGTTTACATCTGTTCAGGGAGATTGTACTATCCCATTATTCCACATTCTTTGACCAAATATACAGAGGTTGTAAGGGGGCGTAATACCGGTTCTACTGATGAGTCGCAAGCACGAAACGAATGTGCATGAGATTATACCTCTGTCTATGCTGCCTTTGGTTTATCGTCCTGGTCACAACTGAACTAATTTGTTACTAGTTTCGCAACACCTAATACATACTTTTTTGTCAATGTTGTTTGACTGATTAATTACAATGACATTGATGTATAATTCTAGCTCAATAACGTGATTTAAAGAATTTTTATCACAAGACACGCAATCTATGATTTTCTACTTGTATAACCTATATAATTAAATGGTCCATTTATCACAATATAAAAACTTTGCAGCCGATAATTCCTGTAAAATGAAATTTAATTGAAACTACTTAAAATCGGATACGCATATATTATTCCCCGCCTTATATATTCATTTGCACAATCAATGATTGTCGGAGTGGTGGAACCAATTATTCAAATCAAGTTTGCGAGCTTCAAGTACACACCAATACCGTTGAATGATGACGATCATGGAAGATCGAAACGCGTCAGTACGCGTGACTGACGGTAGTTCTGCTACGTTGTTAGACGACTGGTTAAATACAATTTGATTAGAGTTCACTTCAAGCTCGCAAATTTGATTTAAATAAACTAAAATGTATTCTTGTCTTTTAGGAATGAGTGCCCCAAATTTGATCTTCGTTAATCGGTGTGCCGTCGTGCATTAATGATTAACATTGAATTTTGAAATAGGCTGATAGATGTGACGCCTTGTAGATTTCATATGTTGCTGATTAGATACAATTTGAATGGTAATTATCCCAATCTCCGGTGCGGAATGTTTCTATATATAATAATAAAAGTTAATCAATTGGAACGCAGATTGCGCAATCGCTTGTAGATTGGTTTAAATTTTCGTTTTTTTTATATACTGGAGGATGATTCCAGAAGTTAGAGAACAAAGTCTGGACTCGGGATAAAAAATGTTGAGTTTACTTCATTTACCTTTGTGAACAATAAATAATTCTTGAAAATGTGATGCGCGCGCTGAAAATCAATTCTTTAAATATTACCTCTGATCAATTTATAATGAAAAGTATTATTTAGAAAAAATTGCAGACGAGAAACTAGAACTTGTCCCAAGAAACGCATTTAAATATTCTTCACTCTTATTCTTCAATCTCCATTTGTGCCACATATTGTTTGGGAAGTTTAACCATTCTTTTATATTACGTATTCTACCTGAATTGCACTACGTTACAAATTGAATATCAAAAATTCAATGCACATATACCGCACAAAATAGAAATCCAACTTGTTCCGAAGACCATGTTTAAATTATTTATATTTATTACTTTTTGTCGTGCAAAAGTTAAAAAAGAATTAACATAAAAGTCCATTATATTGGTATCAAATCATGTTATACAGCCATTATATCTTTAGATTAGCATTCGGGTTCAAAGAAATAATGATTTGCATAATTATATTCACATATAAACTTTTGTCGAAAGTCCGTGGGCATAATCGAAACACGGTATACATTCCAGTCAAGTACAATGTATGCAAGACTACTAGAGGTGAGAGCCGCGTATCTAATTTTGATTTTCATATATATGCATTAGCGTTTGATTCTCGCTATTCAGTTTGCCATCGTACCCTGATTATAATCATGGAAGGTCAAAACGCGTCAGTGCGTGTGACTTGCGGTGGTTTTTTATGTTGTTCGACGACTGGCTAAATACAATGTGATTGGTGTTCACTTTAAGCTCGCAAACTTGATTTAAAGAACGGTATACATTATTTATTTAAATTAAAGATGCGATCTTGATATAAACACTAGTCACATTATATACACAAATTTGCGGTATAAACTAAGATTTGTATAACTTGGAAAAGACAATTCATCTAGTAGACTGGTGTCATTCTTTTTGGAAACTCTTTACATACTGTCCCGAATTTGCTGCGGACAGGGCTCAAAAGTTAGACCAAAAATGATAAGTGTAAGTGGGAAACACAACAGTACAATTTTAGCAGAAATTAGCGTTCTAAAAACCCTATTTTGATATTCAAATTTGATCTAATGCAACAGGTAATGTAACGGATTGTGGTCTTTTGAAAACCAGGCAAATATATTTATTGATCTATTTATTTAAAAAAGAGAGAGGTAAACATCATGATGTGATGCCCATCATGCTTTTAAAATAAACAAGAATGTTCAAAAGACATAATAACATTTTATAAAGATTATCATAATATCTGACACAACTTTAAATATTACGAGTTTGTTTCAATTCATGCGTGTAAACATTCTGTGGAGTGAAAATCGCATACATTTTCCGTTGGTTTACGCATAAAATGCATTTCAAACAAAATAGTTTTAAAATGCTTCACTCGGCAGGTGTTTTTAATCCTTAATTAAGCTTTTAATTCACGTTTTAGCCTGTCAATTAATTTAATTCATCACCTCGTCACTGTGCCAACGATCATTGAATACGCTGCAAAATATTGAAAAAATATGCTAATTGAAATTCAAAACCAAGTTCTGTAAAGAAAAATTATTTTTGCATAAAATGAGGCAAAATTTATTTGTTAAGTAATACAGTTACCTCAAGTTAATGAAATACATTTTCTGTTTGAAATTTGAGCCTATTACCAATCTGGATTAAATTAACAGTTACTTAAACACAGCTTTCCGCCGAGGAACATTCGTTTGATTCTTTATTTTTGCACAATTAATTAGATCACTTTGCATGAAATGCGAAAGATCTGATGTTATATTTCTGAGATTTGCTACATTTCACTAGACGAGAAATCGCACAATTAACTCATGCTCACCTCACCTGAGCATAAGTCGCATTTTTAAACTTCCCTCAAGTAAATGATTTTGTTTGATGACAGTCACTATTCTGTTGCATCTATTTTGTAGCTCGTAGTTATTTACCTGATGTATATATGCCAAATATCACATAAGCTCGAATAAGTAAACTGTATATTTTTTACAGCCGGAGAATTATTTCGGCGGGAATGGTTAGTTAGAACTTTAGGGCTGATAGGATGCTATATAGGCTCCACATAAATAAAGGCCAACCAAGAAGTATTAGTTTTTATACGAATGAAAATTGTGTGTAGTGTGCAGCAGGGTGGCTCAGTGGTTAGAGCACCAGGTTCCGAAGCAGATGTGCCCAGGTTCGAGCCCTGTCCACGGAAAATTCTGTACATAACGTGATGAGTCCTCAATAATGAGGAAACCGGTCTATTGGATGAATTGTCTTTTCAACGCTATACAACGCTTAGTTTATATTGAAAAATTATTATATGATGGGATTGGTGTTTATATCAAGCTCATAACCTTGATTAAAGTAATTATGTCGGCGCACCTGCAAGTTGCCAATAGGTTTGCGATTTCAAACCCAACCATGCGATCAGCTGTAGACTCTTGGTATATCAAGTAATTGACTGGCCAAGACACCAGACTTAGTTCCGCCAATGTTCAGCGGGTAAAACACATTTTTTATTTAACAAGAATTGATTGCGCAGGTGGTGGTAACAATTATTTAAATCAAGTTTGCGAGCTTGAAGTAAACACCAATCCCATTGTATTTAACCAGTCGCCGAACAACATAACAAAACTACCGCCAGCCGCAACGCACTGACGCGTTTCGACCTTCCTTGATCATCATCAAGGTACGACGGCAAACTGACTATCGAGGATCAAACCGCATTGAATATATATAGAAATCAAATTTAGATATGCGGCTCTCACCTCTAGCAGTCTCGCATACATTGAACTTGACTGGAAATGTCGGATAAACAATTTCTATGCAGTCACGAACATTAACTGTTTGCAGCTTTCGCCACATATTCATATATAGGCAATACAATTTAACAAGAATTGATTGCGCGGGTGGTGGTAAAAATTATTTAAATCAAGTTTGCGAGCTTGAAGTAAACACCAATCCCACTGTATTTAACCAGTCGTCGAATTCTGATGATGATTATGGAAGGTCGAAACGCGTCAATGTGTTGCGGCTGGCGGTGGTTTTGTTATGTTGTTCGACGACTGGTTAAATGCAGTGGGATTGGTGTTTGCTTTAAACATTTTTTATTTGTCGAACTAATTGCTATTCATTTACTGGATCATGTTCACATATGTTTGTAGCAGATAAGACTGAAAATAGAGCACAAGCCAGTGACACGCTGAGTAGGCTTTAATGTATGCAAATATGTATTAAGTATATCGGTATAGAGCGTAATATCGGCTCCTACCGGTGAGTCGTCAGTAAGTACGAAATTAATTTACACATGGGATTATAACTTCAATTCATGCTGATTGATTTATCCTCCTGGTCCTATTTGAACTATTTTTTTACTAATTGCGCACCACCTAATACGCAATTGCATATTTATTAACGGTTAGGCTTTAAATTATTTCCTGTTATGCAATGAAGTCGCCAGGCACTGTGGTTCAAGCATCTTCTTAAAATTTCCAATTCCGTCTGAAACCCGCTTAAATAAAGGAAAGAAAAAAGTCTTACTTTCAGGCGACGTCGTATAAAGTAATCGAATGCTATGTTTTGTATCACTTTTGTAGAGATTACTCTGCCTCGACTAAAAACCCTGCATAAATCCTAGTCCTTTCTCGGCTGATGATATGAAAACTAGCCAAGATTAGTGTTTGTGACATTCCGTAAAAGTTAACGCTCAAAAGGTAGCACTTAAATTGGCAACCTAACTTCCTTGAGATTGTCGTATCAAGTCTTGATGCACTCCTAGGTTGGCAAAATCTTGAATCATTTATATTTCCTGGTGCACAGTTTATGTTTTGCATTGATTGATGGGTTCGCACTTGTCTCTTTACTCAGAAGCCGACCATCAGCTGCCTATCTGAAAATGACGTTGGAGCCAGATTTTTTGTATTACGCAAATTTTTCACATTATCATGGCACAGTTAGGAAACACTTGTTTGTGTTTACTCTCGAATAATCATAATCGAACAATTATTGACCTTTAGCATCCTGTGTTTAGCATAACTGTTTCATATATATAATGCCCGACAAAGATTGTCTAAGCATGGATTTCGAAAAGTTCTGTACACAGTTTTTATGACAAATTTGTTCATTAAAACCGGACATCGGTCAGTACAACTGATTATATTGAAATAATTTTTTTCACTAAATTGGGGTATGCCCAAGATATCCTATTTTAAACGCACAGAAGGATAAAAAAATTATCGGCAATTTAAATCGATGAAGAATTTGGATTTACTTTTTTAATCGTCAGCGGCTCACATACTGGCAGTTAGTAGGAATAAAGTTGAACTATTTTTATATAATAGCCTAAATATGTTGATTAGTATGTTTAGTAAAGTGGCTGGAAATCATTGACGATTTTTGCTTAATCAGTAAAAATACTTTGGATTGATTACATTTTATTAGCTAATTAATGAGTTAATATATGAATAAATTACTAAGAGTAATTAAAATTGAAACAATAGGGAAGAAAACAAATTGCGTCATAACTAATTCGTATTATGAGATAGATTGACAACAGTTTATTTATCAATTAAATAGGCCATTACTTAATGAAATATTAAACGTTTCTTAAACAACAGAATTTGCACGTTATAGGAAAATTTGTAATTAGCCAATATAATGTGACTTTTCAATAAATTGAATAATTTTGTGTTTTTCAATCAGTATTAGCATTATAGGATGTGCTCTATATTAACGGACGCTGTGTTGGTCTTACTGTCTATAAAATCCAATAAACTGTGTTGCCTTACTATTTAGGCTTTTAACCTAGTCGCTTTCGAAGAAGCGTTGATCAAAGTGAAGGGAATGGAGAGGTAATATAGGTACGTGAACTATAGTTTGGATACCAAACTTTAAGGCCAAATTGGCTTAAGAAAGACAGAAAAGAGATAGTCTACTTATTACACAATAATAATATATATATATATATATATATATATATAATCTGATTGTATGTTTCAAATATAATAGACTTGATTAATTGTTTTATAATGTTATTTGTTTAAGTTACCAACATCAATTTACACGCATATTTGGTCGATCGCTTGGGTAAAATGTAGCTCCACGTTATTTTTTGAAAATTTTAAAACAATTTTCTTTAACCGAATTATTTTTAAACTGTTGTTTACATCAAACCATTATCTAGTAACTTTTAATATTTAGATATTTTAACTAATAAAATAATTTAGAATATATATGTCATATTAGCTGTGCATGATATATAAATTGAAAATCTTAGACCAGAATAAGGTTCTTTCTTAAATAGGAAATTGTTCATTATTAATCGGTAATCTAGATACAGATTGAACTCACAACTGTATATTATGAGGATTTGATTAAAGGCAGCGGTTATGTAGTATTACCCAATGATGACGAGCTCATTATTTAATATATGGCTTGTAATTGCTAATTTATGTTATATTTACCATAGTTGACTAATAATAAATCTTTTGTTAATGTATATTATTGTGCTGATAATTGAAATTGTTAAAAATCAGAAATTAAGTATGGTGCTTTAATTTAAAATTAACAATCACGTTCTAAAACTTCGTTTGACATTGGTTTCTATTATTATTGCAATTTTAATATAAGAAAGAATCTTAGTTTTTAAGGTAGGTCAATCATGACGCCACAAATTATTGCTGTAGCCCGGAATTCCAATATACCTGGAAGGAAAATATATTTAAATGCCGCGTTTTGCGTACGCGGGTTGTAGCTTTGCACTAACAGTTTCACAAAGATTCGATTGATCACAATTTCCATTTCCTTTTTGTCTTCGATCGGGCTGGGTTTTTATTCGTCCCTTTCTTCCGAAGCCTTCAATATCGTTCATATTAACCAATGGAAATATGGTTCTATCACATCTTTTTTTACTGGCGACATTTCGGTGCCTACTTTCGAACACCATCCTCAGGCCACTATAAACAGCACAATACTCACAATAGCAGATTTAAGCTACAACTCGCGTACGCAAAACGCGGCATTGGAAAATATGAAGCTGGTACTCCGCAATCAAATTTGAAAAAAATATCTGTCAAGCAAAATATTTTTTTATATTTACAAATTGAAGCCCAAGAATTTGTTTGCCATCGGATGCTTAAAACAAAACGTTATGTCAATTAAACAATAATTGATTGCGCGGGTGGTGGTAAATAGCCTTTTACAATGTTTATGAGCATGAAGTAAACACCAATTCCATTGTATTTAACCAGTCAGTCGAACATAGCGGAAACTATCAGCCAGTCGAAACGCACTGACGCGTTTTACCTTTCTTGATCATCATCAGAGTACGACGGCAAACTGACTATCGAGGATCAAATCGCCTTGAATATATATGGAAAACAAATTTAGATATGCGGCTCTCACCTCTAGCAGTCTCGCATACATTGAACCTGACTGGAAATGTCGGCTGCACAATTTCTATACAGTCACGAACATTAACTGCTTGTAGCTTTCGCCACACAATTATATAGACAATACAATTAAACAAAAATTGATTGCGTGGGTGGTGGTAACAATTGTTTAAATCAAGTTTGCGAGCTTCAAGTAAACACCAATCCCATTGTATTTAGCAGTCGTCGAACAGCATAGCGAAACTACCACCAGCCGAAACGCACTGATGCGTTTCGTACTTCCATGATGGTCATCAGAAAATATGGCGGCAAACTGATTAGCGACGATCAAACCGCATTGCATATACATGGAAAGCAAAATTATATATTAGATAAACAACGTAATGTCCTCCACATTAACGATTATTTTTATTCCTTATTTGCTAATGCATTTAACTGTGCAGAAAATACAAAGTTAGGCCTTGGATCACACAAATATGGGTTGTACTGAAGGTACAAAAAATACTTTGATTCCAGTTTGTGAATTAAAATTTTAAAAAATAAGTCACAACATGGTTGTGCCTACCGGCAGGCTTTCTGTCACATGACTGAGGAAAATGGGATTGATGATTGTTAACAGTTGGACATTTGGAGACACAGCTCACTGAAATAATTATCTCTTTGTTCAATAGGGTCCTACGCCAAAGCAACTGCTCTCAAAGAACAGCCCATCTACATCAATGTCTCATACATATATTAAGTATTGTCAGTCAGTTTCGATATAATCACTCACCTATTAGGTAAATCAAGTTTGCATAAACTAAGCATTGAAGAATGTAGAAATGGTAATTTTTCCGCGGACAAAACATGAAGATATCCCAATAAGGACGAGCCTGGTCTACTGGATGAATTAGGTTGTCTACATTATACAATATTTATTTTATACTATAATATATATATATATATATATATAATGGGATTTCTTTCTATATCAAGAACGCAACCTTAATTAAAAGAATTGTTATCACAAACAATGGTCGTTTCGTTATTCACCTACTAGCCGTTCGTAGTTCGATTTTTTTGATGCAAGTTCAAACACCTTCTATTTTTATGAGCCAAATGTGTCACTACTGTTTAAATTAAACGAAAATGTTATGTCGAGATGGCCACGAAAATGTGTGAATTGATTTCGATTAAGGTCAGAGTACAAGTCTTCACTGGAGTTGGAAGAGTTCTGAATGTCTACTATTAATAATTTCGTTGAACTAAAGTTTGTCTCTAAGTTAACGTTGTTGTTACTCTTTACAGCTTTACTACAGAGCTTAGGTAGTGCGTTGGCGTTGACGAAGTCTCTTCATAATATTGACCCTAAAATTGTATTAATACGCACATCTATAGGTTAGTGAACCATCCAAATGTAACACATTTCTGGACTAAATACGTTAGTGGTTTATTTTGCCGGTTAATAATAAGTTTTCAGTAAAAACGAAACGCATGTGCGCATATGACTATACACTTGGCTTATGTTGAATTTGGCATATCCTTCTGATCCTTTATTAACTTAGTCTTTTCTAGGTATGCTATACCTGAAAAATAAATGGATATATATATATATATATATATAATATACCAATAATAATATAAAATTTTATAAATTATTTACTTTGCGATCTTATGTATCGATCATTTTTCAGACTCAATTACATGAAAAGTGCTGATTTCTTCCAACGACACACTAGTTGCTAGTTGCGCAGAAACTTAGATGCATGAAAGGCGCCGTACATAATAATAAATTACTAGATTGTTCTATTTTGACAGTTTTATTGTGCATACATTTGCAGTTTATAGTTAACTCACCTTTTTGCTTTAATCTACGCAATTTCAGACAATGAAAGCTTTGTCAATACGTGATGCCGTGCGATAATGAGGCTAGACAACATTTTAAAACATAAGCATTCCACGCTCAGAGCATTGTTTTTTTATTATTTCATTATGAAATTGAGTAATTATGATATTTTCTCTCTAATAAGGTGATCCATAATTAAAATCATATTTAAATTAAAATTCATTTTTGAAAAACTTAAAGCATTGACATGTGTTACGGCTATTTATTCATGACAGCAGTGTAATCATTGATTTTTTTCTATGCAAAAATACAGTTATTCGTATTTTATAACACCGTATCTTTAGTATGAAGACATAGAATATATATATATATATATATATATATATATGACCCAAGCCAAAGGTGAGATTCAACTGCACATGGAAACTTTGGCTTCTAGGCGGATATACTGTTGTCTGATGCAATACTGACATTAATTTAAAATATTATTCATCTTAAATTCAAAATGTTAAATAATTTTTTAATACTATGTTAATAGACTGTGTCTCTATTTAAGATGCGCGGATTAATTAGCTTTCAGACTAGAGACATTTGAGAAAATAAATTCGAATCCTATGAAAAATATTAAAATAATAATGCTAATGATAAAAAATTAATAATGTATTTTATTGACATCATATGTCAAATGTTTTCACTAATAAGTGTATCAAAATTTGTTCAAATAGTGGTTTGGGAAACGGTGTTTAATAATTGTGCAAAGTTGTTCTTTGCGTTGAGACGGATTAAAAACTTACCACAATTAAGTTAAAATGTATAAAAGAGAAATGAATATCTAGTTAAGTGAAGCAAATATTCATTACAAAAATCTAATTGAACATAAGAAGAAGGATGAATCATTTTAATAAAATTACTAAATAAATTTCCAACAAACGTATCGTTGAATCCGAATCAAAGCAAAAAGATGAAAACACGAGTGCAATTACATTTAGTACTACTATGGAACTGAGGTTTTATCAAATAACTCATAAAACTATGTTACAAAGCAAGGCAACAAAGGCTCCATTTGAAGGAAACACTGTTCTAAAACTGAAGTTGGTGTATAAAAGAAAATTTATTTAAAATTCATTTTTAAAATCTCAAAGGTATCGGTAGTTTAATTGGCTAGTAGGTAACCACATAAATAAAAACTTTAAGCGAATAATTGAGAGTATTGCACCTTTTATAAATAGAAAGCGGTGACAAATAAAGCAAGGTCAAACTCAATATAGAGAAATAAATAATAGTATGGCAATTTTTTTTACATGCTTTGCCCACCATTTTGTGTGAACACTTGCAATGCCAGCTGGCTATTTTGAGCTGCCAATTCCAATGGACTTGTTGGTTATGTACATCCTTCAAATCGGTTTCTACATGCACCAAGTTTATGCTGTACTATTCCTGGACCATTGGGTCAAAGATACACCAGTGCTGATTGTTCATCACGCAGTATCGCTGGCACTGCTAGTGGCATCGCTCACAATGCGGTAGGTCATTTTTAAAATGCTGTAAATCAAGAATTTTAGAAAAGCAAATTATTAACTAAAATTACGAAACCGAAGATACGTTAGATGGTGGTTAAAAAAATCACGCCAGCACTTCATTTCCAATGAATGGAATAGCAAATTCCAGTGTCAAAACTGTTAAAAACAGTGAAATATGGCTAAGAGCTTTACCAATGGTGGACAGGCGTTATCTTCTAGACAAAATAGACTCAGCAACATAAAATAGTTTCGGTAATGCGGATGATAGCTTCACCATTGTGGTATCTAGTGATCAGGCGTTATGTAGTAAACGAGATAGACTCAGAAACCCGAATGACATAGTTCTGTTGGCATTGCTTTGCAATGCCCAGGAGACAAACAAACGACCTCACTATTGACTGTCGCTCAAACCCAAATCTAAATTTTTAACATGAAAAAAAGTTTGCTGCTATGCGTTATCGCTTAAATGTACCTACCCTATTCAGAAAAAGTCTACTTATTTACGGAGAATTTGCAAGCGATCGTGACTCACGCTGTGATGATGAATATTACATTTCAACTTTCCATCGCAATCACATGACTCTGAGATTAACGCGGAAACTGCCTACAATCTAGACCAACCCGAAATACTTTACGATGGAAACAAGTAGCAATTGTTATTCAAGTGTTGTTAATTTACTGTAAAAATACATATTAAGGAAAACATGGAAACATATTTTCCAGTTCCAATTAAACAACACTAGATTAAGGGGATTGTAGAAAAGAAGTACTTTTATCAAGTTACCAGATTTATAATTAACAACAATCTTAGCTAGTCGGACATCGAAACAGAACTACAACCCGCGAAGACTAAACCGTCACAGATTGCGCGAGTGGCGATAGAAAACTATCTAAATTGAGGTTGTGAGCTCGATATAAGGACGGTGCAATTGGGTGACCCAGATGATAGAATCTTCAGCTTCAAAGCAAAAGTGCATTCATCGTGCCCAATTCACGACCAAAATTTTGGAAACTCGATTGTATTTATGAAAACCCCTCCATTGAGCAATGTTTTGGTTAATCTATAACGTGGAATATATATATATATATATATATATATATATATATATATATATATATATATTCTAGATTCGTTGGTGATATTTGTCGTTCATCCTATCATAACTGTGCATTTGTCTTAACCAATCACAACTTAGCCATGTCTATCTTGCAATGACGCAATTTAGATCACCTCGTAAAGCCAAATTATGTGTCATGTGTACGCATTTATTTGGTTTGTCGTAGATTTAGTCACGTCTGTTAATTTGGTTGTAGTATTTCTACTCCATTCCAAATTGATTTCCTTTAAAGTGATCTTTTGAACGTTTAAGCAAGGATTAAGTTTATCAATTGTCTTGTATATAGCTGAAAAATTATTGCTACTGACAATGTCAAAAAATTGCTGATTATTTTTTGCAGAAGTTGCACCCTCCTTTCAAAATCTGTTGTTTTGAGCTCCTTTTCTGATCTGCTGAAGCAATGAGTGTTGTAGATAAATATTTATTAATAAATTTTATTCCACAGATTACGGTTCTTCTTTCTCATGTTTTACAAAATGGTGAATTTAATTCCAGTCGTGGTATATAAATATATACCATTGGAAGCATAATGTCATTACGAATATCCGATTTCGTGGTTGCTGTATAGATGCAAATTTGTTCAAAGCAAATGATGTGATACTGCTTATATTGTTTAACTTATTAATTTAAATAGGATTGATTTTTTTATGGAGTTCGGAAACTTTATTTTAAATTGCCGTTATTACCACTTACAAATCAATAATTGTGTAATTGTATAACATATATATATATATGGCGAAACCTGTTTAATAACTTGTTTGGAACTGCATAGAGATTGCTCATCCTTTATGCCAGTCAAGTACAATGTATGCGAGAATGCTAGGACTGAGAGATGCATTTCTGATTTTCAGCGATTTGACTTTCGTTATTCATCTTGACACCTTGCTCCGATAAATACCACGGATGGCTGAAACGTTTTGAATCGTGCGACCTTTGACAGTCTGGCTATGTGATGTGACCAGTTAAGTTATTCTAAGTTTGCTAACTTCATTTTAATAGACTTTATTTCAAATTTATTTCGATATTTTTCTATCACTACCCGCGTAATAAATGATTGCTTTAGAGTAAAACTTAAGGTGCAAAAGTATCAATGTAAGGGGTTTGAGAACTACAGTATTTTTTTGACCATACGACTCACCTCTATGAACGGGTCTTTTTTCGCAAATATGGCGCATCGGTTTATAAAACGCATTACCAATAATACTTTTGTTGTCGACTTTAATAAAATGTACATAAATTTAATTACCAAAATTAATTATAAATTTAATTGCCGAAAATTTCATATAGGTACCTACAGTAAATAGATAAAATAACTCATTTAAATTGGTAGATAAAACAGACAAACTGCAATGTCTGAGGTCGTTTTCTCCCACGCCAGGTTTACTCATACATAAGGTACACCAGATTATAAGGCGCATTTTTGATTATTAAGGGAAATTAATTTTTTAGTGTGCTCTATATTCCGAAAAACATGTTAATCTAATAAAATCAGTCATTATTTCAGAAAATTTTTTTAACACATACACGAACTTTTTCGTTATTTCGGTTGCTTCTTTGGCCAATTGATATAAAATAATTCTCGGTCAAGCCAATTTGTCAATTTTAAATATTATTTACTTAAATATATCGGATTGGAGTGACACTTAAGAATATGAACTAACTTTCAAAACTTTCGCAACCCAATTAAACATAAATATCATAATTTCTTCTGTAGGAATTCTATAAATCAAGTTTGCGAGGTTGAAATAAACACCAATCTTATTGTATACAAACCAGTCGTCGAAAAAATAACAAAATTACCACCAGTCACACGCACTAAAGCGTATCGACCTTCCATGATCATCATCAGAGTACGACGGAAAACTGAGTAGCGAGGATCAAACCGCATTGAATATATATGGAAATCAAATTTAGATATTCGGCTCTCACCTCTAGCAGTCTCGCATACATTGAACTTGACTGGAAATGTCGGCTGCACAATTTCTATGCAGTCACGAACATTAACTTTTTGCAGCTTTCGCCACATATACATATATAAGCAATACAATTTAAACAATAATTGATTGCGCGGGTGGAGGTAACAATTCTTTAAATCAAGTTTGCGAGCTTGAAGTAAACACCAATCCCATTGTATTTAACCAGTCGTCGAACAACATAACAAAACTACCGCCAGCCGCAACGCACTGACGCGTTTCGACCTTCCATGATCATCGTCAGAGTACGACGGCAAACTGACTATCGAGGATCAAACCGCATTGAATATATATGGAAATCAAATTTAGATATGCGGCTCTCACCTCAAGCAGTCTTGCATACATTGAACTTGACTGGAAATGTCGGCTGCAC
>JAQBSW010012850.1:0-15561 GCA_029291075.1 Eudiplozoon nipponicum
AGTTTCAAATTAAATGCATCGTTTGCAAGCGAAAATAATAGCAAGTTTATGAAACATATACTTCGTTCGTGGGAATATTTTGATTCCTATTTAACCAGCTAGCATGAACAGAAAATAATATGTCGTTGAAGCACTCCATTCATTCTGAGTTATTATTTTTCATCAGGAAATAGTAATTATTCCGACCCCTTTTAAGTAGTTGTACACCAGCTGTGCCGTTCGCAAGCGCCTAACCATTTTTCTATTTTCTAAACATATAAATCAACAAAGGGTAAACCCCATATTTATAAGTTTATACGCATTGATCGATTATTGCTCGACTGGAGACGACAATATAATTCATACCTGAATAGTTTTTTGGCATTAAATGCATCACTTTTTAAAGACTGAATTACGTGCAGTTCATTAAGCATAAAATTTTTACGATGGAGCTATATTTTAATTTATTTACAATAAGAAAAAAATAGTGGTTCGCTTTCACAGTCATATATTCAAATCAAATTACGTATTTCGACATTAAATGAAAAGTTTGCAAGCTACTATAATATTTAATTAACACAAGTATTTCACACGGGAATAATTCGATTCATTTATCACTCGCTTATGGGAACAGAAAATTATAATTCATTGACTCATGAATAATACGTTTATTAAAGTTTTACCTACAGAATTCAGAAATAATTAAAATTTTCTCAATCAGTCGAGCAGCAAATTCAGCGCCTGATAGAGAATGAAATTATTGCACCTTTCTCCACATAAATATCGTCAGTTGGAATAATTTTATTCATATTTTATCAGTTAACGTGAATAGAAATAGCATTTTGCTGACAAGAGAATTGTTTGCTAACGTTTGGTTGGTAATTGCAGGCAATAAAGTCAAGTCCTTTTAAGCTCTTAACAACAATTGGGTCGATAGTTTAACTATGTTAAATTCGCCGCTTTTAAAAACTAATATATTTTGATAGAATATTCCAAGAGTTATTATGACCTCTATTTCACTTTTGTTTTATTTTTTTATTTTTTCAAGCCGCCACGAATCCTGTACTACTGGGGGTACCCATGGCAGCGGTGGTCACAATCCGAGCTTTGCCTGTGCGAAATCTTTCACGATAAAGAAGCGTTTAAATATGCCGACGTTGTTGTATTTAACAAGGCTCCACCGATAATGCTTAAACGCGCATTTCCGTGGCAAATTTGGGTGTATATGAATCAAGAGAACGCAATTAATATTCAATCAGCAATGCCATATCCAGGAAACTTTGATTCAGTGAGTTCAATACGCAATATTTACACAAACTTACATATAATTTTCATTACAAATTAAAGCTAAATTCTCCAAATTATGCTGCAAAGCAGTTGTTTACTAATGTGTTTTCATTGTTATATGGTTTTGGGTTTTGTGACTGAGTTGCTTGACGACACAGTTGTTCCAAATTAATAATTTTTAAATAAATTCATGGAGATATTGAATACTGTGAACAATTTAAAAGACTACAATTTATCATTTGATGTAAACTTCACGAATAATTTATGCGCCACATGTGCTCTACGTTTATTAATAATTATACTTTATATGCTTCGAACAACTTCCAGGCTAATATATTCTTGCTTGCGGAGAATTAATAAATACAAAATTACCTATTAAATATTTAGTACATAATAACATGGATACATTAAACTCAGCATGGACATAATGTATACTTTCATGTACGTATGCGTTTCGTATATACTGATGATTCATCTGTTTTCTTTCTATCTCGACAACATTTACATATATATATATATATATATATATATATATATATATATATATATATATATATATATTTATATATATATATATATATATATATATATATATATATATGTGTGTGTGTGTGTGTGTGTGGCCGTGATGTTTTAGAACAGGATTTTAATCACATATACGTTTTATGCACAATACCAAAGCTGTCTTAGGTAGAAAATCTACTTCTTAAAGAATACCACATTTGATCTTATTGAGAACTCGCCCGAAGCATGCCAAAATTCTCCGTGACGCAAACTCGAAATGGAGAACGTTTTCTAAGAATTCTTGCATTTATCCACTACGCCACACTTTATATAAACTATACGCAATTTCCCCTTATACACCAACGCATATTTCTGCTTAGCATTTCGTTCAACCTCAGGTCTGGCATTATATAACGGACACCATGGCACATAGGGAAGTGATATTAAATGGATTATTCACGAGATTATTTTAATTAATTATACATTTTCAGTATAACCTGAACATGCATAATTTAGAAAAGGAAATTTAGTTAGTAGACCGGTTTCATTCTTAAAGAGAACTAGTCCAGTACCCGCCATTATTTATTGTAACCCGGACTAGAACACGAGCACATTTGATAAGGTGTCTTGTATTAATTCACTGCGTCACTCATATTGCACATTTTAATGCAATTATTATTTATACGCCAAACTAGGCCTATGGTTGATCTTTTCTTTGGTTAAAATCTATTTGGAATCGCTTTTGAAATAATGTTTCTAACTAACCAGCAGGTTGCTGCAAATTGGGCTAGTAATTAACGTGGTAGAATTAGGGTCGAACCCAATCTACATGATGATGACGATTTGCCACTTTTTCTTATTTTGAGTTCACATTGACAGCTTGTATGTAATCAAATTCTTGTCATAGAGCATCGATTAAATAACTTGTACAAAGTTAGCATTGGGTTTATTCTATAACGGAAGAATGTGGATGAATAATAGGTTTTTTAGTCGAAAGAAATGCCACGAAAGCAAAAAAAAATGCTTTCAAATATAAAGCTAATGTAGCGCATAAAATAAGGCAACGGAGATTGAATGAATGAGTGAAAGACATAAAAAATGTGCCTTGGTTCGAGTCTGGTCGCCAAAAGTTCTTGCAAATACAAGACGATTATCCGATAAGGTCAAAACGGTCTACTTTGTAAATTTTTCTTATTTCCTGAAGCAATGTTGCGTTTATACTGATAAGATGTACATAATGAAAATCTTGCAAAATAGCATCAATACAATGTTATGACAGATCAAGGAAGGCTAATTCGAAGTGTATGTCGAATGTACTGCTAAGTAGGTTCCAGTTAATTTAAGGTATTTCAAAAAATGAATGAAAATTTTGTGTAGTATGAGGCAGGTGTGGCGCAGTGGATAAATGCAAGAATGTAACACAAATGTGGCCCGTTCGAACTCCGGTCGCAACAAATTTTAATAAGTACTTGACAAGGTCTCAATAAGGTTAACACTGGTGTAGTTTATAAATTGATTAAGCAACCTGCTGCAATGGTAATTTTATAGTAACGAAATATATAGAATAAAAGACCAGCCACAAAATATCAATTTAATATCTATTCCCAAAACGCCATAATGTCCATAATTTAATTTAAAATCGGTGCATCTGGAAATGTAAAGGATTCAAGATTTTACCGACTTACGAGTGCTATCAATTGTCTCGCACAAGAAAATGGTGGAAAGGTAACAAACAAAAAGTACAGCACTGCGCAATATGCATAAACATTAAAGAATTACACTAAATTGCTATTCATAACTCAAACTACAGATTTATAATAGAGTTTACCATAAATAAAAAAGATTGCTGATAAATTCATAAGCTCACCGTTAAAATTTCGAGGAAAATCGCTTTTTACAGATCATCTTCTAAAAATTTTTTCTTAAAAATTAAACTGTTGAAAGAGTTTATTGACATTATTTGCCAAAATTAATATATAACGTATTAGACATAATAAACATCAGCGAAAGCAGAACTATTCCCTAACCTCGCTCAGAAGAATAAAGCATTTTCTGCAGGATGTAAATTATAGAGAGAAAATTTTGTAGTGATGATTTGAGGCTTAATAACATGATTAATATTTTTTTAATCTTGTCACTATAAAGTACATAATAAATTAGGTATCAAATGCAATTCGGCAAATTCTGGTCAGTATGTGATGAGTTCCCAATTAAGAACGAAATTGGTTTACTGGATGAATCGCCTTTTCTACACTATACAATGCTTCGTTTATACAGAAAAATGTATTTAGAAAATGAGTCAGGTGTTTATATCAAGTTCTCAATCTTGATTAAAGTAATGCCGCCTGAAGACCGGTTTGTCTTTCCTCTGAATTTCTCAATTACTTTCATAATTTCCCGCGGAAGGCATACAAACGTGAGCGCATTAACTTTGGAGTATTTGATTCTTCTGCGCCACCATTGGAACAAAGTAAACGCAATTTTGAGTAATATTTTCTATAAAGCATTTAGACGAAAGCTATTTGCAATTCAGACTGAAGACTGGTTTGGTTTTCGTGGGAATGTTTCAAATACTTTCAAAATTTCCCGCGGAAGACATACAATCGTGGGCACATTTACTTCGAAGTCTTTGAATCTATCTCCTGCGCTATCCACGAAAAATAGTAAACGCAATTGTAAGTTATATTTTCTATTAAGCATTTGGACGAAAGCTATTTGGATTTTTTTAATAGCTAATTGTTCAATCTAACTACCCGCCGTCTGTCATTACGCAACAAACACCACGTAGGATGGGAGTGTATAGTGATTTGTAGCTTAGTGGAAGTATTCTTATTATTCGAATATTGTCAGTATTAGGTCTATAATGCATTAGGTATCAAAAAAGCTTCATCCATTAGACCGTTTTTTCTCTATTGATAACTTATTAGATACAATCCTGAATTTCCCCAGTGGGTTTATGATTCTGTACACGTTAGCTTCGGTGTCTTTGACCCTATCTACCAGTTCTCGTCGGTTATATAATGACAGACGAAGGACGTTTTCTTAGAACTTCAGGCATTTCAAGATTTCGATTAGACTCTGCCTGAGGGAAGTGCTATGCCGAAAAATTTAATTTGATATGTGGCTTCAAATCGCACGTAGTATGATATACAATTTTCTTCAATTCCGCGGCAAATTCTAGACCGTATTTGTATCGTTCTCAATAAAGATGAAACCAATCTAATGAATGAATTTCCTTTTCTACATTATGCAATGCTAAATTTATACTGGCATATAATGTGATTGGTGTATATATGAAGTTTGCAAACTTAATTTAAATGATTGTTAACACTGCTCACGCAACAAATGATCGTTTAAATGTATAAATGTTCAAATCAGTACCTCTTCCACATATAACGTGGTGTCTAAGCTGTAATGATGGATTTGAGGCGGCCATTTGGTACTTTAATACAAAAGAGATGTCCTATAGGCTCTATCTGAAGAAACATAAAACATTAACTTCGATATAAATGAAAATTGTTTGTAGAGTACGGCCGAGTAGCTCATTGGTCACAATCATAAACGCTATATCAGACGTGGCCATGTTTGAGTCCTCTCCGCGGCAAATATTGGACAATACTTTCTTTATTTCTCATATTCATATATACTATGTCATACACAATGCTTAGTTTGTACTGATATATATATATATATATATATATATATATATATATATATATAAACAAGCACCTGACCTTAATATTCAAAAGATTCATCAACATGATATTCCAATCGACTGGTCAAGAATAACAAACTTCAACAACAATCTACTAATATCCAGTCAAAACCAAACAGGCCCTCGACTAGAATCAACAAACATACAATCGGATTGGCAACAAACTGAAGAGGAAATAACAGAGGCGCATACGGTGACAGAAGTTTCCAAACAATATGAGCGTTTAACACTGCAATCCACATTGGCGTTGTTACCATGTGGAAATTATAAATTTGCGCAACAAGGTGAAACGATCAACTACACTGGGAAAAATAGCACTCGTACATGTAACAGCGAAAAATGCGCAAAAATGGTTAATTCTCAAGCCATCAAAACAATAATGACCAGATCTCAGACATCACTTAGCAATATTGCGAGAATAACCTTCACATGCAAACACACACATAAACAAACACAAACACATACACACTTATCAACCAGCCAAAACAAGAAATAGAAGCAAAAGCGAGTTATATTTTTTACAACTAGCATAATAAAATGAAAACCCGGAATGTATATAAATGAATGATTGTAGAGCGATGATGAACATTCACGAAATAAATGGCCTTTATCCACTTTGTTATTAATGTGTTCTTTCTTCCAAATTAGAAATATATATATATATATATATATATATATATATATATATATATATATATAATTTAAAATGCACAATAGTGAAGTCCCTTCAGTATTAGCGTATTATTTAAATGGAAAAATATATTCATAGCAATCGTTTTAAAAATTCAACTATAGTAAAATATTATCTTTTGATGAACCTAATTTTACTAGAATATTATTTTACCATTTTTTCGATAAAATATATTAACGAAAATTTCAATATTATAATATTTTTGTCTGTTGCGTTTAATACGTCAACTTTCTGCTTCAATAATATTATGCTCATTGCTAGCGTAAGAATATGTCTTGTTTTAGAAGTACACGCATTTTCCAAGACATAGACAGTCGCGAAATGTTAAATTAAGTACATAATTTAAAACTAACGAATTCGGCAAAATTTTCTGCTTGTAAAGTTATTTTGCAGATGAACGTTTGACAACGTACGGTCTATGCTAGCCGACAACTTTTGTTAGCCGTATCAATTCTATTGAACACACGATACGAATTTTCATTGCTATTTGATCATTGTGAATAGTGTTCCGTCGAATCCTGATGATTTCTTAAGGTGGTCACACCTCGTTGGTAGGTGAATGTTTCCGATTATTTTGCTATATTGTGCAAAATTCTAAAATTCTAATTGTTAATTTTTATTTCTGTCAGTTTGGTCAAAATATTTGATTTCAACAGCCGCGCAATAACATCTTGTCAAAGCCTTATTATTTTTTCCATAAAATCTGGATTATCCTCATCTACATTGCCGTTTTATTTATTTGAAAGTCTTGAAATTCGAAGTTACTATCAATTGCATATTAAATTTCGTCAACTTCATCATCAATAAAATTATCCAGCTTCCATGCCTCCGCATCATTAACATAATTGTCATCATCCTCATCTTCAACAACAATAGCATCATCATCAACAGCATCATGATCATTACTATTGTCATCATCATCGTAACCATGAACATCATCATCATCACCATCATCATTAATATCATCAACATCAACATCCTCATTATCAAAATTATCAGCATTACCATAAGCACTATAATCATCATCACAATCATCGTCATTATCATCCCTCTCCTCCACATCACGATCATGATCCTCATTTAAATCTTTTCTTTCTTCATCATCATCGTCATTATCGTCATACTCAATATTAACAATATTATCATCATTATAATCATCACCATAAACCACAGAAACTTATTAAACAACATCCTCTTAATTAATATCAACATCATTATCAGCATAGTATTGTAATTATTGTCATCATCATCATAATTACCATCATAATAATAAGCATAATTAGATTAGCCTTTCTCATCATGAAAATCATCATTATTATCTCCCTGATAATCATCATAATCAAATTCATTCTAAACATAATTGTCAACAACCTCATTATACTGGTCGTAATTATAAACATCATTTTTATCATTTTCACCATTATCATCATACTCAGGGCCATTTCCATCATTCTTATCATCCACCTTATCATTTCATAATCAGCAACATCATCATCGTCAAAGTCATTTCTCTTTTCATCATCTTCATCATCACTATCACCAACGTAACCATCATCATTATGATCAACAAAATTAGTATGACTTTCCGTTTTAGCATAATTATCACAATTATTTTAAGTTTAGAAACAAATTTTGCACTCAAAGCAACCATTTACAATCTTGCTTTTAACAAAAATATCTAAAACCTCAAACATAACTTGCATTCCATAAATTACAGCTGTCACTTTCATTATCTTTATCATTCATATTAACAGATTCTTATGGTTATAAACTTGGTATACTTCTCTTCGTGATCATTATTGCCAGCATCGTATCAACTTCGAAAACATCAGCAAAATCATTAAACTAACACATTTAATATCATGACGGTCATCATATTCACTAAGCACTTAATAATTTAAAGATTCAAATATTGCTTAACAGAAAACTGGATTTTGGCTACATCTCCTGCTTTATAATAGATTTCCCCAATTTCATCATTTTGGTTTGATCATTTTATGTTTAGCACAAACATCATTATCGCGCTTATGATGTTCGATATTGCATTACTACAATTATCATCATCTACCTTATTGATACTGTTAGTACGCCAGTACAACTCGATCATTTTTGCCGTCATTATATTCAATGTATCTAGAAGACAATTTTCAACAGTTTCACCTTCATCATCAGCATGTTATTTTCTCAAACATTAACATCAGGTTAATATTTAAGTATTCATAATAATATAATTTTTTAATATAAACTATTATTTAATGCAAAAACACAAAGCATAACACTTTACTTTCACAAGAATGTAAGATACAAAATATTTCGTGAAATATCGGTTGGAAAACAATCACGAATATATATTACCAGAATAGAACTTGACACTGTAGCAATTCAAAATTCGGATAAGTATATATTCTCAACGTAGGTTGAAAGAATAACAAAGACATGCTTTTTAGCCAAATTTAATGAACAACTCATATCTTTTTTCCTACCAAAGGAATTGCAAGACAATTTAGAATTCTAATTTATGTATCGAAATCATAATAATTCAGTCATGCGCTAACAATTATAATCATTGTAAGCCAAATTCCTGATTAGTTTCCTAACTTTAGACAGTAAATTAGAATTTTCTTATTAATTCTTGGACACATTAATATTTTGCTTGCAATCTCCTTGTTAAATGATTTAGTTATGTTATTGATTATAACCGCAATTCCAATTAACAAACTCTGGCAATTTCTTTGCGAATAACGCACATTGTTTATTCTTCAGCGATGAAGAAATTGAAGCATGAATCCGTCTTGAACATCGATAAAGTTGAATTCGTAAACGGGTTTATTAAGTCGTCTTTACTTGTTTCACAGATCCATGTAAACCTTTCATTTAAAAGATTCTATTTTGTTATTTTGAGATATAATTCCACATTTGCATAGAATACTCTCAACCTGGTCAGCTTCAGATTCCGCATATTTAAAATGTAAATCTTTAGATGTAGAACATGCCTAGTATTAGCCAATGTGCTATTAGCATGTTATTTTAGGTTTTTCGTGGTATTTGCATCGAAGAGCGAAGTTATTGTTGCATTTCTTCTTAGTTTCTTAATTTAACCATAATTTGATTCGCTTAAAACGGATATATATTAAGAAATGATATTAAATATCTCAGGTATCTATTCTGCTATCAAATTTCGTTCATCTGTATTTTGGTTTAATTAGGTAAACCTAAGGGAATATTATTTTCTTTCTTGGTCAGATAAATCCGACGGAAAAGTTTATATTACTTAATATATTCTATATCGCCAGAAATCCTAACAACTGCATGGAGACTTTACAAATTAAGTATTAATGAACACAAAGGGTAAGTAAAAACCGAGATTGCACGCAAGATCGTTAATCTTCCAAAAAGTCATTGTAATCATTGATTACATTAAGTATTCCATCGCAAACAATATTATCACGAGACAACCATCATTATTAGTATAACAAATTTTGTACCACAATCAAAGTCAACTCATTTACCTTTTACGGACTTTTTTTATTCAACATCAAGAGAGAAACTGCAATTTTTTGCCACGTAATGTCCCCAACTTTGCATAGATATTATAATTTAAAATCTTAAATTTGTTTTATCTGTATCAGCATTACCATTTGAAAACTACTTTGAGGATTACAGCGTAAATTTGTCAAAAGTAGCTTATTATAACTCAATTATACTAGGCCATTTTTTCACTATCTCCCAACCCGATTGCAGTAACTGCTATTTTAGTTTAATCAATCTCGGAAATCAATGAGGTTTATATTTTGGCCAAATTTTTACATTACGCACAAACGAAAATAGATCGTTCAAATCTCGAGTCTGTAAAATTCTCAATTCAAAAAAATCGTCTTTAGTTAAACGCCACAAATTATGCGGTTTTGTTTAACTTTTGATGCCTTTAAATTTATTATATTTTATTTGGTTACAGATGTGCTTTGAAGGGTTGTTGCGCAGTGCGAGCTTCTTGTGATGAATTTCCGCGAGTTGCATTCGCGGGTTGTTGCTTTGCACTATCCGTTTAAACAAACAACCGATTGATCACCAGTTTCCAATATGCATTTGTTTTGTCTTCGATGTGGCTGGGTGCGTATTCGTCCCTTTCTTCCGAAGGCTTCAACACCGTTCATGCTAACCACTGGAAATGCGGTGGTAAACAATCTTTGTTTACTGGCCAGCAAATGGTGATCAATCGGATCTTTGTGAAGCTGCTAGTGCAAAGCAGCAACCCGTTAATGCAACTCGCGGAAATTCATTATTTTATTTGGTTTCCATTACCCCAAATTATGCAACTCATGAACAATAATTCGTCCTACGTATTTTATTGTTAAGCCTATTTTTTTACACTCAACAACGCAGAAATTCGGACAGGTAATTGTGAGTGAGTGTGTGTGTGAGAGAGAGAGATAAATAGCGCGAAAAAGTAGTAGAACAATGAAAATGCGCAAATATAATAGTGCACTATTATAATCATTATATGAATTAGTAAAAAAGAAATAGCCAGGAATTGGGGTTATAAATTAGTAGGCAAAATTTAACTTTTTCTAGCTATGTAAATATACAATACATTGAGGTGGTGGAGACTAGCAGTCGTTGTTCTATTAGCGCTAATCTGAGTGGAGGTTATTTGGCTAACAGTACCAACTGCGGCCGTCAGCCTACGCATTCCGGAGTCTGGTCTGAACAGATGTAAAATAGACCTCACAAATACAAATCTATGCTAGAAAGTACAACAAAAGTTGCCTTACCCTCGTATACGCATACGCTACGAAAGAAGACAGCGCACACGACAGCAATGACGCTTTTTACTCCGACATGCAATCGCTACGAAGTAGAGCTAGAAATTCCGATATTGTTTTGGTTAAGGGTGAAATGAATGCGCAGTCTGGGCGCTTACGTAACACGGAATTTCATTTAAATGGAAGATACACTTTAAGCTCAATGTGCAACGGTACTTGTGCTCGTTAGTCAGTTTGCCATCGTGCCCTGTTGATGATCATGGAAGACCGAAACATGTCAGTATTTGTAACTGATATAAACACCTGACCCATTAATTACTTACATATGTCGGTATAAACTAAGAATTGTATATAGTAATTCATCCAGTAGACTGAGTTTCGTCTATTGGGAACTCATCATGTACTGGCCAAAATTTGCCGGCCAGTACATGATGAGTTCCCAATAACGAAACCGGTCTACTGGATGAATTGCCTTTTCTACACTATACAATTCTTAGTTTATACTGACATATGTAAGTAATTAATGGGTCAGGTGTTTATATCAAGACCGCAACCTTGATTATAATAATTGTTATCACCACCCGCGCAACCAATGTTCGTTTAAGTACTTGTAACTGACAATAGTTTTGCTATGTTGTGCGACTAGTTATATTCAGTGAGATTGGCTATTTTAACAAGCTCGCCAACTTGAAACCAGTAAAAAATTATTTTAACCAACTGCTCAATCAATGCTTGCTTAATAAGTAATGATGATCGTCTGTTGAATGGCTGTTTGGATCATATATATATAATGCTTCAGTTGCATTAGTTTGAGACGTGGTTTAAGGTGCCGTTTCACATTGTGTCCTCCAGCCCAAGGATGATGGAGAACCCGCGTATTAAATAATTGTAGATGGCGTGATTGACTTCAGGATTTTTGTTTGTTTTTAATCATTTCATTTGATTCGGACAATGGACTGATCTTTTGTAGAATTGCAAACCTGTTTTCCAGAATAGTAATTAAGAATTCATTCCAAATAACTGCAAGCAAACTTCATCAACCGTCTATCCGATAGAATTATGAGAAAATGCTAAAATTAAATACTAGTAACAAATTAGTTCAATTGTGACCAGAAGGATAAACCAAAGACAGGATGAACGGAAAGTATAATCTCATGCACATTCGTTTCGTGCTTACTGGCGACTCATCAGTAGGAGCCGGTATTACGCCCTTTAACCACTATATATTTGGTAGAAGAATGTGGGAATAATAGGACGGTACAATCTCCTAGACGAATGTGTAAACCTGCAATAGTGAAGCTAACATCATCTAAAGTCAACGACAATGCGACTTCAACGCTAACTCACACTATATAATATATATACCGAGTCTGTAAAGGATACTAACACTATGGCTATTGTGTTAGTAACCGATACCAACATTATTGTACCGAAAAGGTACATGGTACTAACACTATAGTTTCCGAGTCGGAACATGGTACCAACATGATTGATATCAATTTATGCTATAGTTCACCGAAATTGAGAATTACAACAATTTCTGAACACCTGTTACTGCAGTAAATCCATACACTCTGGCCTTGATCGATATCAGTTATCACATTTCGCGGTAAGCATGACATCATTGAATTGAATATATAACATTTAAATACTACTTGTTCCGGAGAACTAATATATATGCAAGTATGTCAATAAAAATGTCACTTTAGTAAAATACACATGTTTATAGGTGGTTGTGTGTGTGGAGGGTGACAAGGATAAGTTTTTTGTATACATTTGAGTATTAAAGACTAGGTATGAAGACCGGATATTAGGAAGACAATTAAAAATACATTTGGAATTAAAATAAATATAAATATATCTTTCTTGAATGAGGATACTCACATTTGCTACAAGTTGTGTTTGGATTCCTGTGCGTATTGTGTCAACCCTGGAAGATGAGACTGGAAATTCGGGTTCGAAAATTAGGAAGAAGACCAATGGAAAATTTTGTTCCAACGTCATTTTCAGACAATCAGCTAATTGAAGGCTTAAAGAAGAAAGGACAAGTAAGAACCCATCAATTGAGGCCAAAATTACATCACCTGAAAATGATGCAAATTCAATATTTTATCGACCTATGAGTGCTTTTAATTGTCCCGCACAAAAAAATGCGGTCAAATCCACAACAAGAAGGACAGCACTGCGCAACGAAATTCATCTTTTATATATAGTGAGTTGGCATTGAAGTTGCATTGTTGCAGACTTTATATGATGTTTGCTTCACTAATGCAGATTTACACATTCGTATAGGAAAATGTACCATCAAATTTCCCTCCATTCATCACTCAAATATATAGTGGGTATAAGGCGCAGTACCGGCTGCTACTGATGAGTCGTCAGTAAGCACGAAACGACTGTACACATAAGGGAATACGTTCTATTCACGCTGTCTTTGGTTTATCAAATTTGAACGAATTTGTTGCTAAATGGGCAACACCTAATATAATATTACATATATAATGGTTCTACACCACAAACAATATCTAACTTCTCATGTTGTTTGTATCGTTCTAATATGCAGAAATGTTCTGACTCTCAGGCGAAAAATATATCACTTTTGATTGATGCGCCGTGTATGTTCTGTGGGAAATTAGAAGCTTGCCAATTAGATATTTAGCTAATAAACAAATTTTCGTGTGTGGCAATTAAAAGCCTTTTCCAGCATGTATGGTAAACGATTCCAGTTTAATGGACTTGGCATTGGCCCCATATTGGAAATAATGATTAAACATATTGATAAACAAATTTATTAAGCCAAAAAATAAATTTGGCGTATTGACAGATTTTTTAAATAATTGACTGTTACACAGTCCATTTCAGTATAAAAAGAAAACATTGAATAATTGAGAGTAAATTTATTGTGGATTGTGGCACTTTTATTTCGAAAATAATTGACAACAAAATTTACAACTTGTCAGCTATGTGCATGACATTTATTATGAAATTTGCTTAAATCTGCTATTGCAGGCATTGTACTGTGTATGCGTGTTTAGAGTCATGAAGATGATACAAGAAATAATGTACCGAAACTTTGCGAGTAAAAGAAGATTATATCGTACTTCATTTCCAATGGTTAGTACGAACGATGTTGAAGCCTTCGGAAAAAAGGGACAAATTTGCTCCAATCCAAGAAGAAGACGAAATCAATGCGTACTTGGAAATGGAGATCAATCGAATCTTTGAGAAGCTGATGGTGCAAAGCGACAATCCGCGTTCGCGAATTGCGGAGATTCAACAATACATTTGAACTATTCTGATTCACTTTGTTTCTGCAGTAGTCTAGTATTTTCGGACAATTTATGGCACTCATAATTCGGTAAAACCTTCATTCCTCTACATTTCCAGGTACACAGCTTGTCATACGCTTTGACTAAGAGGTTCTCATTGGTCCGGCCACTCTGAATCTGTCACCAATTTTATTATTTGGAAATCCTGTCGAAACAATGTTTTTAGATTTATATCCAAATTTTCAAGACTGCATTTCCAGTCCCACAAGTTTTTGTGAGTATGATGTCAACTCTGAAGGTTGGATTGGAAATGACGTCCCGAAAATATGTAAAAATTCGGAAAAACTTATTCAAATACAATTTTAGAGAAACCTGTTTTGGACAGCTTCATCGCAACGGGACCAGCGAGAATCAATCAGTTAAGGCTAAGGTCAAGCTGTGAACCTAGAAATGTTATGGAATCAAGAATTTAGCCAACTATCAATTGTCCCGCAATAAATGTCTGCGGAAACACAATAAAAGATGACATCGCTGACCTAGGAATAACATCATTTAAACCAAGTATGTATTAGGTGTTGCAAACCTAGTAAAAATTTCAAAGCCAGAGTGTATGGATTTACTAAACTAACATGTGTTTAGAAATAGCTGTAATTCTAAATTTCGGTGAACTCTGGCATAAATTGATATCCCTCATGTTGGTACCATGTACCGACTTGGATGCCATAGTGTTAGTACAATGTACCTTTTCGGTACTATAATGTTGGTATCGGTTACTAAAACAATAGCCATAGTGTTAGTATCCTTTACAGACTCTGTGTGAGTTGGCGTATAAGTCGCATTATCGAAGACTTTATATGATGCTAGGTTCGCTATTGCAGGTTTACACATTCATCTAGGAGATTGTACCGTCCTATTTTCCCACATTCCTCACCCAAATATATAGTGGTTAAAGAGCATAATACCGGCTCCTACTAATGAGTCGCCAGTAAGCACGAAACGAATGCGCATGAGATTATACTTTCCGTTCATGCTGCCTTTGGTTTATCGTTCTGGTCACAAATGAACTAATTTTTTACTAGGTTCGCAACACCTAATACATACTTGCGTATATATAAATTCTTCGCAAAACAGTATTTAACTGTAATATATTGAATTGAATGATGTCATGCTTACCGCGAAATGTGATAACTGATATCGATCTAGGCCAGAGTGTATGGATTTACTGAAGTAACAGGTGTTCAGAAATTGCTGTAATTCTCAATTTCGGTGAACTTTAGCATAAATTGATATACATCAGGTTGGTATCATGTACCGACACGGAAACCATAATGTTAGTGCCATGTACCTTTTCGG
>JAQBSW010012851.1:0-15556 GCA_029291075.1 Eudiplozoon nipponicum
TTGATCTGGCGCATTGTTTACGTATGAATATAGATCTGAAGACATTGTGCTTGTTTAAAAACTTTGTTATATCGATGGTTTGGCGCGTTACAATAAACTGCTTCAAAGTCGACTATTTATTTGAGCGTTCACCTTCCAAACAACGCTAGTTTATGTAGTAAATGCAAATCGGTTAGAGGAAATCGCAAGGATAACTTTGCCTAATTCCTCATTCCTCATGTCATTACCACAGCACACGGAAAACCATGAAGCAACATGCCTACAATTCATTCTGTGCCCTTAATTTATCTCTTATTGTTTACTAACATATTCAGATAGATACTGTTTGTTGGGAGGAGCTAGTACATATATATATATATATATATATATATATATATATATATATTAATTATATGATGAGTGCGCATAAGTAATATGATGGAAAGATGATATTAAAGTCAACATAGTGGTAGGTATAATCTCGTACCGCTTATCTCATACTTACTATGGCGACTCCGCAGTAGGAGTCCTTGTATACCCTTTGTACACACTATATATAATTTGGTGAAATGTGGGAAGTGGATGAACAGTATTCCTTACAGATGTATATAAACCTACGGTAGATGGGCAACATAGCGTCCACAACAATGCGACTTCATAGCCAACTCCTTATATTTAATATATATACATATATTTATATTTATATATATATATATATAAATGGTACCACCGCGATGTTTATTCTGTCAGTTCCTGATGACATCACTATGGTTGCCGAGTCGGTATATGGTACCAACGAAATGGTTTTTAAGATATGCTATGCGTAACCAAAATTGAAAATTTCGACCACTTCTGAACTCATGTAACTCCCGCTAATTCACCAAATATTTTCTTTGAAATTAAATTGAATGGCCTTCCTTCGCCCGATATATCCGTAATAATGAGCATGATTTTATAAAACTCGGTCAAACTATCCACAATCAGCATACTGTTCATTTTTTAATCGTATTTTTATACCATAATTACTAGATACAAATTCTTTATTTGGACACATATACGGCAGGATTTTGATTAAATCTCTTTTGTCAGTATATATATATGATACGTTGCATTAGGTAGCAAAGGATATCAGAAAATCGACGTGTTTCTTCTTTATTGGTAACAATTTAAGTATAAATATTGTTGTTTCTTATGTTCGCTCGCGTGGGTAACCTTTCCTGCTCATTCGAGAAAGATCTTGTTCAGGACATAGGGTAGTGCAACTCATATAAAATGACCCATCATATTCACAAGAAAGTTAAATACATTAGCATTCTTTAGTGAGTATTGAAAGCAAAATTCGGTCAGTGAATAATTTTGAACAAATTAAATTAGAACAATTTGTGTACAAATTATAATAAAATAAAATGTACTAATACACTAAATATATTATTATTTTAACAACTATACGTTCAGGACTTAAATGATATTTACAAGAACATAAGAAAAATTTTAAAAATCCATTAATTTTGGTGTAAAAGACTGATTTCGTTAATTAAAGGTAAAGTTGGAGAAGGTTAATTATGTCCGTGTTAAATAAATACGACAAGAATTATATTGATTTCTATTTTTTAATTTAATTCTTCCATTTTTTCAACGCGTGTTTTTTATTTTTATTTTTGAAATATAATGCAAACCGATCGGAAGAAGATAACGTACAGTATCGATTGACAAACATTGAATGAAGTTGTAATGATGTTTGCATGAAAACGCGCAAAACAGTTTACAAAGTACCGATTTTTCATCGAATTCAAAGTCAAGAGAGACCTTTGTTTTCTTTTGGTATTCTTTTATGCTACTTTCAATTTTAAGTAGCGTTAGATAATTTATAACATTCTGTCGCGATGTGTAATTGTAATTTAATATCTATCCCATTTTAAAAAGATAATAAAGTAAGATCGGTTTTTTGGCAATTTTAATTTAGCCAATTATTTGTAATCTTTTGAAAGTTGATTTCTAGTAAATAATACTTTCCATATAATAATATTGACTATTTATCATTACCTAAATTTATGCATATGATTTGGTAGATATTTTAACATTGCATTTTACCAATTCAAAGTAGCAAAACCCTGTCCACTAAAAAGAAAAAAACAAGTCTAGAATGCTCACATAGATGAAAATGCAAATTAAATCTAAGTATATCTTTCAATCGACCTTGCGAGCTTGATATAACCACCATACGTACTGGCGCTTTTTTGAATTTACAAGATCATTATTGGAGCTAGCTAAATTATGAGAATTGAACTGGACTTCATATCGAGTGAAGGCGAAATTCTAAATACTGTGCTCACATCTAGTAGTCTCACATTGACTGGAAATGTCGACAGTAAAAATTCTATGTAGTCACGAACATGAATATTTTGCAGATTCATCAAACTTGTAGAAGTTACACAAATAAACAAGCATTGATTGCGCAGTTGGTGATAACTATTGTTTAAATCATACATACGAGCATGAGATAACACCAATCCCATTGTGCTTTATCAATCAAACGGCATACAAAATTGCCGTCAGACAGACAGACATAAAAGAAAAAGTACACATTCAGCTGTTAACACCTGTGACTGACGGTAGTTTTGCTTTATTGTGTCATTGATTAAGTACAATCGGATTGATGATTATATTAAGCTCGAAATTTGATTTAAAGAATTGTTATCACTAATCGCGCAATCAATGTTTCTTCAATTGTATAACTTATAAAAAATTGGCGCATATCTAATTTTCCTCTCCAGATATATTCAATGCGATTTGATCCTCGGTAGTCAGTTTGCCGTCGTACTCTGATGATGATCATGGAAGGTCGAAACGCGTCAGTGCCTGCGATTGGCAGTAGTTTAGTTACGTTTTTTGACGACCGGTTAAATTCAATGGGATTGGTGTTTTCTCCCGGCTCGTAAACTTGATTTTAAGACATGTTACCACCACCTGCGCAACCATGGATTGTAAAATTGTATTACATATTTAGTCCTTGCTTTCCTTGTTTGTGCATTACAATTTTATCACTGATAGTCATCTTGCTGTCAGGCTTTGATGATAAACATAGAAGGTGATATCGCGTCAGAACGTGTTACTGACGGTATTTCTGAAATGAGCTTCGACGGATTAAATACAATGGGATTGGTTTTTATATAAAGTTTTTCTTCTTGATTTGAATAAATATTATGGCCCCCTGCGTAATCAATTATATACTATTTGTGGAGGAGAACTATTATATATTGAGGTATGAATTAGGTATTGCGAACCTAGTAACAAATTAGTTCAGTTTTGACCAGAAGGATAAACCAAAGACAGCATTAACGAAAAGTATAATCTCATGCACATTCGTTTCGTGCGTACTGGCGTCTCAACAATAGGAGCCGGTATTACGCCCTTAAACCACTATAATTTTGGGTGAAGAATGTGGGATAATAGGACGGAACAATCTCCTGGACGAATGTGTAAACTTGCAGTAGTGAAACTAACATTATATAAAGTCTCGACAACGCGTCTTTAACGCTAACTCACTCTATTAAATGAATATACCGAGTCTGTAAAGGATACCAACACTATGGCTATTGTGTCTGTACACGATACCAACATTATAGTACCGAAAAGTTAAATGGTACTAACACTATGGTCGCTGAATCGGTACATGTTATTAACATGATTGATTTCCATGTATGCCATAGTTCACCGACAATGAGAAATACAACTATTTCTGAACACCTGTTACGCCTGCAATCCATACACTCTGGCCTTCATCGATATCAGTTATCACATTTCGCGATCATCATGTACCGACGCAGTAATCATAGTGTTGGTACCGCGTAACTTTCTGATGTCTTTGTGGTTCTATCTGCGCTAGACTATTTTTCTATTTGCTCTGACGTTCATAATAGAAGATAGAAATGCGTCAGTAAATGTGACTGCCAGAAGTTCATCTATGCTTTGTGACTGGATAGATACAATAGGATCAGTGTTTATACCAATGCCAAATACTTAATTTGAAGTAATTTATTATAGCCAATGTGAATTTGGAAATCAATAATCATATATTATCGTGTGTCTGCCAAAAAAATGTTATTTATGATGCATGTTCTATATAACATTAAAACGTTTTTTGAAATTTGAACTGGGAAACGAATCATGTACAGAAGTATAAATTTATTACAATGCAGGTGTATGAGATCAGCTTTCCATATATATAAAAAATAAACTCACAGTAATTCAGAAGAAACTTGGGCTAATTTATTTATAGAATGAAGTATAACGAAAAAATAAGTCAATTATACATAATATTAAACTCCATAATACTTAGCGTAATTTATAGACGAAATGATAATGTCTTAAAATAGTTGAACATCGATGGTGGTTGGGAAAGGTAATCAACCGTCTGCTATCTGTTGTTGATCATGTTTCAAACATTTTTTTTCATTCTTCGCAGCTTGCATATGCTAGTATAGGTAGCCAGTAATGATATCCTCAAGGGCTGTGTGAATAAAGGTCTATGTTGCGTAATTATCTACAGAATTTCACTCATACAATGTTACACGCAGCTTTTGTTACATCACTTAATCTTTGATAATTTATTAATTCGACTTCTAGACACACGTTAAGTGTGCGGTCCTATTTAAGGACATATACGGACATGTATCTATTTCTTTAGAATCTTTTCACTTATACCTTGGTCCACGATTTTCTACCCCGCCAGCTCTTGAGCATACTTGTACGTCTTCATAATGCTTTTTATAACGTACATTCAAAAATTTACAATCAAATTAATTTGATTTTCTATGTAAAACGATTTATATAATATACTACTTAGAAGAAGTTTTGTATTTTACAGTGTAACTAAATAAGATTAATAAATATCTAATACTAAAATCTCGTATCCGTGCTCAATAAGGAAATAGTTAAATGAAAAATTGTTGTACACACACAATAAATGTCATAAATGAAATATACTCAATGTGATGAAAAGTAACCAATATGATTTCACTAAATATTATCTCCGACAGAAGATTAAGATTATTTTTGCCTAAAACAGATTTATTACCATTACGCAATAAACCGATTATAACAAATCTTCAGGAAGTCTCCAACTGTTAATCATTTGGCGTGACTTGTCTATTCCTCAGTTAAATTCACTTCCAGTTTGTTGGTATTAGTTAGACAATTAATTGCAATAACTCAATTTATATTCCTATTGCCAGTTACTTTCAGCAGAACAAAGGTGTTTTTTGTATCACATACGACATAAAGAATGATAAATTGAAGCAAGGTTAATAAAATATCAGGCAATATGCGTTACATTTTAACGTTCTTTATGCAAGCAATAATTTCTGTTCTGTTATTAACATACACTGAATTGCAGCCACTCACATTTAACGTGATGAACAATTATGTACACGTTTTGTTGGACAAATAAACCTTTCGAAATGCACAGCCCAAAATAAATAGTTACTAATGAGAAATTTCCATACAGGCCAAACTCCGCCTAGTATATAACGATAGTATATTTGTACAAATATTTATATATATATATATATATATATATATATATATATATATATATTTATTATTTATATATTTAATTATATATATATATATATATAAATATATATATATATATAAATATATATATATATATCTCTCTCTTCTCAATATATATATATATATATATTGTACCCTTATCATGCGGAAAAATAAACAGAGAATATTTTTAGATACAGGAACATGTTAATTATTCTAATAAAATAGTATTACACCACAAAACATAAGCTTCAAATCAAATGATGAATACACGATTGCAATTGCGCAACATATCATTGAAACCACACCAACGTAGCATTTAAAATAATAGCTAAATGAAATAGCACAAATTCGTTAGCCAAATACGAAGCTCTATGGATAATAAAACGGTAGCCGGATTTGTGCAAGCAGAAATGGCATATTCCGGCATTGATCTTCAATTGTAGGTGACGCCACCAATAATTTGGTCGTTTCTTTATTTCACACTATTTCCACTTATAAAATTTATGTTTAATTTTTCCTTTATATATATATATATATATATATATATATTTGGAGATACTTGAGAAGAATAAGAAAAAGAAACATTTCCTGTTTCTGATAAAATTTCTTTTCATATTTACACATGGAAAGGGTACTAGGAATTTTATTAAGCTCACATTCAACAGAATATATATATATATATATATATATATATATATATATATATATATATATATATTTATTGCATTGAATGTTTACTGTTGGATTTTGATTAAACAGTCCCTATTTAGAATGTATATATATATATATATATATATATATATATATAACATCATTATAGACTATCATTACAATAAGATTTTCCAAACCACAAATGAAACTACGCACTATTAAATGCAGCACGCCAGTGTTATTTGAAATAAACATAATAAAATATATTTTGTAAGTATATAAAACGTGTTGCTCAAATTAGCAAAGGCTGTTAATCCTGTAGATCGGTTTCTTCCTTATTGAAAACGTGTCAGGTATAGTTTTGATTTTTTCGTGGACGCGGCTCTAATTTTGACATGTCCTCGTCCGATTCTTCGACTCCAACAATTGTGCCTCCAGTGCCGCAAACTGCACGCAATTTTGTTGCAGTTGCCCACCAATTTTTGCTTATGTTTAACCTTTCCACCAGGGGGCGTGATTGTCAGTTCTTTAATGACAACGTGTAGCTGGCTAGTTGGAGCTTTACACCGACAGAAATGCCACATCGGCTCTACTTGATAGAAAGGCTAGACGAAACCATATGTTGATATAGAACCGGAAGGTGTGTTTACTATGAAGCGGAGGTAGCGCATTCAATAGAGTTCCGCACTTCTTAGCAAATATGCTCTATTCGAGCTTCGTCTACGATAAATGGTGGAGGGCACTTGACGTCTTCCCAATAAGGAAGAAACAGGCATTGCTGCCTCTGGCAATGCTTAGTTCAAACCGATATTTAATTCAATATATCTTCTGTATCAACTAGAACCTGCGTAAAATTTAAATAGTTCGGATCAAGTAAATCAGTTTCGCAAAGATCCGATGATCCCAATTTTTTAACTAACATTGGGTTCTTTAAATCAAGTTTGCGAGCTTTAAATAAACACCAATCCCATTGTATTTAACGAGTCGTTGAACAATATAACAAAACTACCGCCAGCCGCAACGCACTGAAGCGTTTCGACCTTCCTTGATCATCATCAGAGTACGACGGCAAACTGACTATCTAGGATCAAACCGCATTGAATACATATGGAAATCAAATTGAGATATGCGGCTCTCACCTTTGGGTTCGATTTCATTGTGGCTCCATCAACTTCATTGGTTTGGTCACGTTTTGCGTATGCCCTCATTTCGATTGCCTAGTAGAGCTCTGTTCTCCTATCCAGCACCAAATTGGCGTAAGAAACAAGGTGGGCAGATTTAGACATGGCAGAAACTATTGAAGTCACTTACATTCAAATTGAGTATTATTAGTCACTTTTGACTTTTGTATGGCTGGACATGATGATGATGATTTCTCACTTCACACCAAAGGCTTCCACATCGTTCATCCTAACCACTGGAAACTTGGTACGGTCCTTATCTTCTTTGATTAACGACGTTTTGATTCCTCCTTTACGAAATCATCATCAGGCCTTTAAACACACACACACAAAGTACAATACTCCACAATATCAGATTTATGCAAATATAAGTATTATATATATATATATATATATATATATATATATGGCATATATTTATATACAATTATTTTTATTACTTGGTTAACTTAGGGACGTGCGTATTATTAGTTATTGAAGGCCATTTATATAGGCCACTTATAGTTTATCCTTACTACCTCTTCTTCACCCTCTTTATTTATTTTTAACCAGAGCGTCGCTCTGACATTCACTCTCTTTCTATCAAGATGACATGCTGTCTTTAATTTATCCTTCAGGTCATATTTGAACTAAATGTTACAAGGTGCGCAACACCTTACACACAATTGCATATCTTATAGTTCTCCACCTAGAAGCAGTATCTTAAAATCAAATATGTTTATTTCTTTTCAGTTATGAATTTTAACTTTAATTACCACGCACGTTTGATTATTTATCTCTCTCTCTCTCCTCCCATTAACATTCTACACATTAGATGAAGTTATGTATACCGGGAAATTGAGAAAGCTTCAATGGTACTGAGGTTAGGTTTTATCTACCATTTGTAGTATGTATATGTATATATTTGTTGAGTGGGTTTTTTTGCATGTGCTCCATGCCTATGCATATATAGATTTAAGTTACTGAGACCAATTAATTGTTTATAACTATTAGTGAGTCAATATTTTTTCGGAACCAGGTTACCACATTTGCTTCAATATTCCACTGTGAGCACTGTTTACTGTGTATGTGAGTTAAGAGGACTGATGATGATTCCAAAAAGGGAGGAATCAAAACATCCTCAGTCTACGCGTATTGGATCTTACTTCATTTCCTGTAGATAGTATAAACGATGCTGAATCAACGCCCTACCGCAACGAAGACGAAATCAACGCGTAAATGGAAAGGGGGATCAATCGAATCTTTGCTAAACTGATAGTGCTAAACGCCAATCCAGGATTGCACATCCTAGCCTACTTCACTATAATGTCCGCACTCTGTAATTCTTCACTAAATTGGTCAAATAGGCATGCTTTGTACATATTAGGCACTCATCTATTAATTTTCTTTGAACGAGGACCATTGAATGCTATTCTTATCAATAAACTAATTTATGTTCATTTAGTAAGAATCTTGCTCTTTGTGCATCTTTTTCGGCGTCGGTAGAAACCTAAACTTTCATTTTAAAATCAATTTTACTATTCGAACTGACGTGGTAAATGTCTTGGAGTTACAGCCTGGTTTTGCTCAGTTTCATCAACTTGAAGGAAAGACTTATAGAGAAGAAGGTGGTCTAAAACTGCTGTATCCTCGCAATGTACACCTTTTGTGGCGAAATAGTGAGGTGCCTGTCTTTGAATCACAGTCTCACAGATTTCACCGGATTTAGTATACCTTAATTTGTTGATTATTTAACTGGTTCACCTTTTTGGCTAATTAAATTGTGCACTGTAAACCTTTAGGAAATTGCACGATATTCATCAATTTTTAATATCTATTATTATATGAATTTAGCATTCTACAAATATATAATATTGCCATAAATTATGTGGATATTATATAGCAGGTTCAATATAAGCAGAACATGCTTTTACAATTTGAATTGAGAAATAAACATGTATGTATTTATGATAAAACAGGTATGTAAAACACGGTTAAATAGGCAAATATTTCGCCAGAAATTAACACGACTGTAATGTTATGCACTTTATATAATTAATTTTTAAGAAAGCAATGGGAAGAAAGTTGGAATAAACACATTAAATAACAGCAAACGGAAAGTGGAAATCTGCATCCCGAGGAACTAATAATTTGAATAGAGCCACAACTTATATATTGTTTTTTGTGGAGAACTAATATATACGCTATTTTGTATTAGGTCTTGCGCACCTAGTAAAAATAGAAATTTTAAGTTGTTCATAAAATATTAATTATGCACAATTGATTTTTCGAATTTTTCGGCATTCGAAATACGATTAGGCTCACATTATCAGAGTAAAGAAAAATATGTCAGATTTTTGGGAAAAGCCCCACAGAATTTAACTTAATCTATCAGATAATTTAAGTAATTTAACTTCAAAATAAACAAATTAAGCATAAAATAAAATAGGATTATGTGAGTTTCAATTTAGTAAGGCAATGTTCAATCTTTGCTACGAGCATTGTAACATATCTATGTATATTAAAACGGCAATATTTTAGAGGTATAAATCGTAAATGAGTTCGTAAAAACCACTCCTATTATCCAAAGATTTGCATTTTTTTCTAGTTGTTCTTTTAAAAAGTTAAAAATATTGTCACTTATTTCCACTTGTACAAACAATGCTCTACTATTGTGAATACAGCGTTGCGTTTTATTTTGTTTATTTCTAAACATCTAGCAGAAAACAAATAATGTTCGCTCAATTGAAAATTATATTTCGTTTCCTTATTTCAAAGGTTTGTTTTGATGTGCATATGAAATAGTGCAGATTTGCAAGTCATTTAAAAATAAATTACCAAAAATACTATTTATGTGTTTAACTCGTGTTTTGAAAAAAATATGTCGTTTAAAAAATTTAGTGATATCATTTAAATTTACATTGTTAATTATAAAGAGGAGAAAAATCTCGAGAACTACTATATATGCAATTATTTATTAAGTTCATTGTACTCTTGCAATATGCAAAAAACAAAAATAAATTTTATCAAAGCTCGCATTTCAAAAGTATTTATTAAGTATTGCGCACCTAGTAACAAATAAGTTCAAATATGACCAGAAAGGTAAATAAAAGTGAGCATGAACGGAAGGTATAATCTCATGTGCACATGTGTTGCGTGCTTATTGGCGACTCATCAGTAGGAGCCGTTTCTGTGCCCTTTACCCACATTATATTTTGGTGAGATACGTCGGACAATTGGACGGTGCAAGTTACTATTCGAATGTGTATGCAAGTGGGAATGGAGCAAACTTCATATGAAGTCTCCGAAAATGCTACTTCAAAGCCAACAATCAGGCTCCTGAATTAGTTGGAATTATCAGTTTTGAAACCCATTTAGTTATTAACGTGTACAGGCTTGGCATTTTGAAAACCATTTTTGTTTTACTCTTTACAGCCTCAGTATACACTATATATAGATGATAAGTGTGCTTTGCTGCTTTTGATTATTTATAACCTGTAAATTATACAATTATTTCTATTGGAAAAAGTACCGATTCACATTTCATGAGCGCTCATTATGGAAAATTCGGCTGATCTATTGCGTAAACACTTAGCAACACGTATACATTTATTAAGTTAAGCATTTTAAGTGTTCCCATTTTATTGATTGATTCGAAACCTCCTTTATTTCAAGTTTCATTTTCATCTATTCGCAGCAATAGTGCAAGTGCTTTGTGGTAAATTTTGCATCGACTAATGAGGGTGTGAATGTTTCTCTCCGTACAGCTTGGTCTGTTTTTTTTCTGTTTAACTAAGTGGTGCTTGAGATATTGCCGTATTTTCATCGATGAATTGGGTTCTCCCCAGTATTTCACCCTTTTCGTAATTGCACGATGGAAACACTTTTCCACATATTTCGTCTGTTGTGATATATTCTTGTTATATATTTTTTTCTCTTTCACCCACGCATGGTGATTTTAGATGGGAATATTAGTTGTTTGTCTATTTTCAAAGTCTTATTGGTTGCTAATAATGACGATAAAGTCAGCTTTGTCGTTGAATCTAAGTTAGGACAACACTGCGTTCATTAATCCTTTCTATTTTAAGGTGTAGTGTATTTTGATTGACAATAAGGATATCGAATTTACACAATAAATATTCGAAAATTGCTGATTCTATTTATTCAAATCAAGGTTGCAATTTTTATACAAACACAGGTACTATTATGAACAATCATTTGCCAGTACAAATTGAGTATTGCATAATGTAGTAATAAAGTCTATTTATCCGGTAGACCGGTTTCGTCCTCATTGGGATCACTAACCTCCTGTCCAGTATTTGTCGCGGAAAGGATTCGAACCTGATTTTGAAAATAAGACATCTGATAGATTGTCCGTGTTTGCTTTTAATAACTATACTCCATCATTAATGATGTTTCCGGTGTTCCCTGCACTTTTCACAAACTACTACGATAAATATTTTCGGATAAAGTTTAAAATTATATTGTGAAGAACATACATGTAAAATTTTAATCAATGTATGATTTAGATATAGTTGACAATCGATGTTGGCATTCGACTTCATGATATTTTGAAGGCTTGGTTGCTTGGCAAATTTATCTTTTTAACACGATTTATTTTACGCGCAATTAGTAAGGCTGGCAAAGTGCCGCTTAGTGGTAATTTTAGACAGATTTTTTTGTTATACTCTGCTGTAACCTGGATTAGGCGTGATTGGATTGACACTTCTTCGAACCGCTTCAAGCTTTTGTCAATGGCGAAGAGTTCCATGGCTAGATTAGTTATGTCTCGATGTTGTGTTCAGAGCAGATCATCGTAGCCTGATTTGGTAGGCTGTTTATTACGTTATCTATGTAGCACTTTGGTATTCTGCATTTGTTCTGAATGTGTTGGCCGTTGAAGTTAGATTTATTGTTTCTTGCCAATGTCAAACTAGTTAAATACAGTATGTTGCGGAGAACTAGTATATAGTCAAGTATGTATTAGGTGTTGCGAACTTAGTAACAAATTAGTTCAGTTGTGACCAGAAGGATAAACCAAAGACAGCATGAACGGAAATTATAATCTTATGCACATTCGTTTCATGTTTACTGGCGACTCATCAGTAGGAGCCGGTATTACGCTCTTTAACCACTATATATTTGGTCGAAGAATGTGGAATAATAGGACGGTACAATCTCCTAGGCGAATGTGTAAGCCTTTAATAGTGAAGCTAACATCATATGAAGTCTTCGACAATACGACTTGAACGCTAACTCACACTAAATAATATATATACCGAGTCTGTAAAGGATATTAACACTATGGCTATTGTGTTTGTAACCGGAAAGGTACATGGTACTAACACTATGGTTTCCAAGTCGGTACATGGTGCTAAAATGATGGATATCAATGTATGCTTTAGTACACCCAAATAGAGAATTAAAACTATTTCTGAACACCTATTACTCAAGTATATCCATACACTCTGGCCTGTCAAACTATTTCAGGCAATACATTTAATTATCGAGCGATTGAATTATTCACTTAGATTCTGCATTTTGGATTCATTTTTCAGTTGGCTTATAATATGAATGGACTGTTTCTGGAGATTTGTGCGCTTATTAGCCGATTTTTGTTTAATGCCCACGAGAAGAAACGAGTCAAATTTGCCTAGCTCTCCGGAAATAATTTATTCTCTCGATCATCATTTCTCAAATTGTGGAAAATTTAACTTGCAGACGTCAACTATGAAAAAGCTGTTATTTATATTGGAATGTCCAATAATGTTCGCGGAATATTCTGGCCATTACATGACGAGTTCCGTATAAGGACGGAAACGGTCTACTGGATGAATTGCCTTTTAGTGCGGCAGGGTGGCTCAATGGTTAGAGCACCAGATTCCGAAGCAGACGTGCCCAGGTTCGAGGCCTGTTCGCGGCAAATTCTGGCCATTACGTGATGAATTTTCAATAATGACGAAAACGGTCTACTGGATTAATTGTCTATTAGTGCGACAGAGTTTCTCAGTGGTTAGAGCACCAGAATCCGAAACAGACGTGCCAGGTTTCGAGCCCTGTCCGCTGCAAATTCTGGCCATTTCGTGATGAGTTCCCAATAATGACGAAACCGGTCTACTGGATTAATTGTCTTTTAAGGCGGCAGAGTGGCTCAGTGGTTAGAGCACCAGATTCCGAAGCAGACGTGCTAGGTTTCGAGCCCTGTCCGCTGCAAATTCTGGCCATTTCGTGATGAGTTCCCAATAATGACGAAACCAGACTACTGGATTAATTGTCTTTTAAGGCGGCAGGGTGGCTCAGTGGTTAGAGCACCAGATTCCGAAGCAGACGTGCCAGGTTTCGAGCCCTGTCCGCGGCAAATTCTAGCCATTTCGTGATGATTTACCAATAATGACGAAACCGCTCTACTGGATTAATTGCCTTTTAGTCTGAAAGATTGGCTCAGTGGTTAAAGAACCAGATTCCGAAGCAGACGTGCCCAGTTTCGAGCCCTGTCCGCGGAAACATCTGGCAATTTCATGATGAGTTCCCAATAATGACGAAACCCGTCTACTGGATTAATTGCCTTTTAGTGTGGCAGAGTGGCTCAGTGGTTAGTGCACCAGATTCCGAAGCAGACGTGCCCAGATTCGAGCCCTGTCCGCAGCAAATTCTGGCTCATACATGATGAGTTGCCAATATGGATTAAACCAGTCTACTGGATGAATTGCCCCTTCTACACTATATAATTCTAAGTGTATGCTGACAAATGTATGCACTTAATGGGTCAGGTGTTTATATCAATTTCGCCGCCCATATTATAGTTATTTTATTGGTGTTACTGTTGCAAACAACTTCACGCTTACTCTGGCTGTTGTATAAGTGAACTATCCTGAGTGAACTGACCTGAAATATATAATTAACTAACGTATACTTTATAAAGGACGTTCACAGCAAACAAACTAAACCTGGATAAATTTTTTTTTCAAAGGCATAAAAATCGACCCGGCCTGCGAACTCTCCCATGAAACAGTGTTAGCCAAGTTTATTCCTTTTTATGACGTCTAGACCACTCGCAATGAAAATATTGGTCTGCTATTTGAAATAAATAAAAAAGATACGCTAGCCGATCAATGCGTTCACTTCAACAGAGTGTGTCCAAGACACTAGATGAGAAATTCCACAAACAGACTTGCCAATTTAGGCAGAAAGTACTGCGCTGAATAAAAAATTCGCGGAGGTAAACTTTGCTAATCTGTAACGATTCAGATAGGTTTGTAAATGTCAAAATAATAGAAAAACGCCTTTGGTGCAATAAAAGGTAATTTTAAATCTCTTCATAAATTGACGAATAACAGGCGACATCCAAGGCTAAATAACTGGGTGTAAGTTGAATTTAATCAAGAAAGCTAATTGTATTCATGAATAGAGGTAACATCATCTGCATCACGCCAAATACGGACAATGCAGAATAAAAGCAAACAGGCAAGAATGAGTATTTAAATGCAAAGCAAACAGATGGCATACCAAGCGACGGTAGGCAAAAAATATTATCAATTATCGAATGACCAGATGTCGTGCAATTCGAAACCAAGTAGCATTAACGAACAGATGAAATAACTAACCAACACGAAAACAAATCCTTACACATGTGTGATAAATGTATGTTATAATCAAAACAAAATTTAAAAAAAACAGCCTTATATGCAACAAGTGCAGTTTTAATCTTGTCAATGTTACTCTTCTCGAAATGTTGCCAGTTGCCCTCGAATGCCTTTTCGCACAAATACACTTAAAGGGATCTTCTTAAGCAATCCGAACGACGAGCGGTCCCGTGAAAAAAGCCATTGAAAGTAGATGCCGAATTATTGAGAAGAAAATCATTGACAAGAATGCAATAGAGTTTGTCTCACACGAAGCTCGGAGAACTGTAAAATATTAAATACTGCTTTTTGCGGAGAACTAATATACATTCAAGTATGTATTAGATGTTGCGAACCTAGTTACAAATTAGTTCAGTTGTGACCGGAAGGATAAACCAAAGGCAGCATGAACGGAATGTATAATCTCGTGCACATTTGTTTCGTGCTTACTGGCAACTCATCAGTAGGAGTCGGTATTACACCATTTGGTCGAAGAACGTGGAATAATAGGACGTTACAATCGCCTAGACGAATGTGTAAACTTGCAATAGTGAAGCTAACATCATATAAAGTCTACGACAATGCGAC
>JAQBSW010012852.1:0-15554 GCA_029291075.1 Eudiplozoon nipponicum
ACTTTTTATGCCCAATAGATGTAATTCGATACAATGTTATATTGAAGTTATTCTAATGCTGAAATTTCATTTCCATTGCACTCGCCACAGTTATTCGTGCCACAATTTCTGTGAAATTAAACGGTTAAATGACATACTGCAGCTGACTCTTCGAATAATTCGAATATTCCGTTTCTTGTTTGAATTTTTATTTTCAATACTCACAATGATATTGGCACTTCTTATGCTGCTCATGTTATGGAAATTTGACTTTCCTAGTTCCATATAAAACGGTGATTTGTTTTGTTTCATTTATTTAAAATTTTTATTATTACTGCATTTTTAATTTAGAATTAATACACTTTTGTATTGTTCTTTATAGGCCTTGATTGTTGTATAGTAAATATTGTATGAAATTCAATATGCAAATCAACTGCATTGTTATGATTTACCTCCTAATATGCAATTCATAAATAATTGCTAGGATACATGTAATAAAAAAGCAATCCAGCGATCAAAATCTAAATAGACATCTGACTTTATCCATGTGCTGCGCAAACAATGCATTCAGACAATTCGACAGGAATAGATACGAATCCGACATTATGATGCACATTAGTCTCGTATTCGAAAACAAACATAGAGTATTCATAAGATTGAGCTAATTAACGACATTCTTTTTGTTTTTATATTTAAAACATGTCTGTGATCTAATTAAACAATCATTTATTTATTTATTCTTTAAATCAAGTTTTCGACCATGAAGTAAATACAACTTCCATTATATTTAATCAGTCGTTGAAAAACTTTGCGAAACTACCGTCAGTCACACGTACAGACGCGTTTCGAACTGCATTGATCATCTTTAGTGTGTGACGGAAAACTGACTAGCGAGAATCGAACCGCAATGAATATATTGGAGGAGCAAAGAAGATATGATGCTTTCAACTCTATTAGTTCGGAAACTCGTCAGTAATTCTGATTGATAATAGTTTTGCTATGTTTTTTGACATCTGGGTAAATAGAATGGGATTAATATTTGGTTCAATCTCACAAACATGATTTTTTTAAATATTACCACCATCGGCGCAATCAAGGATTATTTTATTGCATTACCCATATATATGTATCGAGAGCTGCAAAATGTTAATATTCGAAACAACCGACATTTCCAATCAAGCACAATGTGTGCTAGACAACTAGTGGTGAGAGCTGCATATCTAATTTTGTTCCAATACATTAGCATTTCGGTTTGATCCTCACTAGTCAGTTTCCCTCTTACCCTAATGATGATCACGGAAGGTCGAAACGCGTCAGTACGTGTGACTGGCGGTAGTTTTGCTCCGATTTACGACAACTAGTTAAGTACAATTGGATTTGTGTTTACTTCAAACTCGCAACCTTGATTTAAAGCCTATCTGTGATCTAGTGGTTAGACAGAACTGCATTAACGATTTAATGTTGAGAGGTGCTAAGAGTACAAATAACAAAGAATAATGATATAGAACGCGTGATAACGTGGTTCAAATTTGTACAAAATTTGGGTTGAAATGTCTTTACTTTCAACAGATGACGAATGAGCATAAAGAATTAGAAAATCGTTGTATAGCTATGATATTTAAAGGATATAATCAATGATTTGTGGAAAACGATTATTATTAAACTGAGAATTTAATAGATATTTAAACATTTACCGATAATTAAAATAAAATATCAACTATCTGCGATATAAATTACTACACATGTACAAAATATAATCATTTAAATTTTATTATTATTGATAAGAATGCACACGTATATATATATATATATATATATATATATATATATATATATATATAATTGCTGTTCAGTTTACAATAATCATTTATGGAAGATTTAATTCAAGTAATAATTTAAATATGATATGAATTTTTTCAAAACAAGGTAAGGAAGATCGAATAAGTTTTAGTTAAACTTTTATCCGTAAAGATGCAAAACCATTTATCTATTCACTTCCGTCTTTTGTCTTAAAAGTTTATTCTGCGAACAATAGATGTTTTGTAGGGCATTTATTTTTTATGTAGTTACGCCGTTTTTACTAACCGAAATAGATGTTAAATAATTGTTGCCAGAATAAGCATAAATTTTTATTTAATGAATATTTTTATGACCTTTATCTTAAAAATAGTTTCAAGAATATGCTTTAAAGGATTAATCATTAGTTGGAATATAATATAACCGTTGGAATAAAATATATTTATTTATATATATGATACTTCTTTAATTACGCATTTATTCTACTTATATATATATATATATATATATATATATATATATATATATATATATATATATATATATATATATATACTCTATATATATAGTTATTTTTTCATTAGGCAATAGTCAAGACCAACGAAAATATCATCAGAACTCAATACAACATCAAAATTTCTTTGATTTGTTTTATCATCTTATTTCTTTGATATAAAATTTTAAGTGAAACTTACAATAAAAATAGGAAGTGAAATAATGAATAATATTTTAAATTGTAGAAAATTTAAAGTTGATAATGACGTGATCCATTATGTTCATACATTTGTCAGTATAAACTAAGCATTGTAAAGGGTAATAAAGGCAATTCATCCCTAGAACGGATACGTCCTCATTGGGAACTCATTAAGATCTGTCCAGAATATTCCGCGAAAACGGCTCGAACCTAGTCAAGTATTCTTCGAAAACTGGTGCTCTAATCACTGAGCCACCTTGTCGCACATTAAAAAAACATTTCAGTAATACACAAACTAATGTTTTTTGTGTGATTTTTCTTAAGGTGGAGCCTGTATGGTAAACCATTTGACCATAAGTTCCAATTAACTATTTCCAATCTGTTATTATGGAACAGAAGCCACGCTTCAAATGGAAGTGGTATTAAATTGAACATTTATATAATTATACAACCATTAGTTGGGCGGGCAGTGATAACAATTAATTTTAATCAATGATTTGATCTCGACATAAACATCTGATCCATTATGTACTTACAGTTGTAAGTATATAATAAGCATACAGTAGACTTGTTTCTAACTTATTGATCTGTTTGTCGAATACGATTATGAATTATAGCATTCCACATTATTTACTTTTACGGTAGGACGAGTATCAATAACTGATTTAAATTAAACGTACATCTTTTAATAGGCACACACTTTTTATCGAGATTTGGTTCATTTTTGTAAACGATTTGGTTTAGAAGGATCTGCATAAATAGGTAGATTTATGTCAAAGCTGCTGCTTCTGCCTTCTGTTACACAAAACTTTCCAGGTTCCACTGTAAAATTAATAGATTAATCAAGGTATTTGCACATTGGCAGTTCACTATTTAAATAAAGATCTACATATAAAATAAAAAAAAATACTGCATTGTACTTGTTGCAATAGACACCTTTTAGGCCGAGAACTCTCCAATTATCCTATACATGTCTGAAGTAATCACAGCAGAAAGAACTCGCAGAAGTGCACGAATTAAGATGAACCAGTCAGCAGAGTAAATGAAGCAGAGTACCAACTTTGTCTTCTTGTTCAAACGTTTCTACTACTCGTTCCCTTAGCAACCTTCAAGTCTTGATTAAACGTCACACAATTAGTAACACAAAAATCACGATAGAACAACAAACAATGAACTCCAACCTTCCATTTATAAACGTTAATGCAACTTAATATGTACCGATATTAGTGTTCCTTTAAAAACACACACACGGTTGACAATAAATCCGCATAACACTAGTCAGATATATTCCACTATGTCATTTTACGTTTTGAGCCATCCCAAGTTACACTAGTTTACAAAGTGTATCGATTAAACGCAGTTATAAATTTAATTTTGCTAATATATTTAAAAGAATCATTTGTCATGCCTTTCATGTTAAGATTACAGTTAATAATATCTAACATCTGTGTAAATCTAATTAATTTTATCAAGTTAAGGCATGTCAAAAACAACCTGGTCATTTCTTTAATAAAATCTTGAAACTGTTATCAATATTATAATGATTAGATTGCCCAGAAAAATAGAACCAGCACCACTAAACGCAATTCAAACGACAATTTTGGTGTTAAAAATTCCATAAAGGCCGAATAACTTGCACCAATCACTTATGCAGCGTAATAAAGCATGCATAACATCTAGGCAAATTCACAATTGTGGTATGGAAGCTGCAACAATGAACAATCAGGCAATGACGACTTAAGGTAAACATAAGTGAATGTACAATTTTTCCTCACATGGAAGTTATGCAGAGCCCAATTGAGCAACCAGCTCTTACTCAAAGAAAAATCTTTAGGCATGCCATAAGGCATAACTAAACGTATTAAATTTCTCACCTTGCTGAAATCCAAAATCACACATTCACACATATTGCGTATATAAAAAATTGTAAAGACCTTCAATTTTGTCATTGGGAAATCAATTGAACGTTATTGTACCAAAGTCAAGTTAAATATTTTGGTATGATCATCTCTGCATTAATAGTTTACTTTCAGCAAATCAACGTGTTTGTCCTTTCCAAAACAATTAGAGTTCTAATAAATTACGGAGAATAAAAAAGTGTATTATTTTTATCATTTAAATAAATATTGTAGTTTTTTCTACAAAAGAAAATAATCATTTAACCACGACGAATCTGGGACTATCGAAATAGTTGTAAGTTTGTATTTAAAGTCACAGGTTCTGATTAAATTCCATCTCATTAAGTTTCGTACAAAAAATCAAAAGCCAATTACTCGACAAACGATTATGGTTTTTAACATTGATCATTTGAAAATAGAAAAACTTCCATCAAGATTGGAATGACTTAACATAGAAGATCTGTAATCATCTACACGCAGGATCTATTGTTATCAGACACCAAATGAAGCTAGTAACAAATTCGAACAAATACGACAAGTAGGATAAAAAAATGCGCATGAACAGAAGGTCTAATCTCATACGCACATTCGTTTCGTACTTACTGACGACTTATCAGTATAAGCTGGTATTACGCGCTATACCCACTAAATATTTTGGTGAGATATATAAGACAATTGGACGGTACAAGCTACTTTACGTACGATTATACCAGCAGTAGTGGAGCTTAATTCACATAACGTATTCGACAATGTGTCTACAAAGCCAACTCACTATATGTAATATATATAAAAAGTCTGTCAAGGTTGCCGCATAGGTACATGGTACCAACCCTATGGTTGCCGAGTCAGTACATGGTGCCAACATAATTGATTTCAAGATATGCACAATTTCACTTAGTTTGAAAATTGCAACTACTTTTCGATACCTGCTACTTCACCAAATCCATGACCAAATATATAGCAGGTAAAGGGCGTAATAACGGCTCCTACTTATTAGTCCCTAATGAACACAATATGAATGGGCACATTAGATTGTAACATCCGTCCATGCGGAATTTGGATTATACTTCAGGTTTTATTTGAACTAATTTTTTACCAGTTGCGGAACTCCTAATAGACAATTGCGTATATATTAGATATCAGTAACGAACTCTTTCTAACTAATTAAGCTACAGTATTTTCATGAAATGTAATAGGAAAATTCAAATTTGCGAACAATTCAAGCATCGTATTCTAATTTCATTTGGACACATTCATGACATCATCAAAGTTAAAAAATAAAATTGAGACAAAATGATTTGCCATATGAAGATTTTACAACAATCGTAATATTCAACTTTTGCAATGCTAAATTGAAAACTTTATTTTTTAACAAAAGGATCGACCGAAATGAATTATAGTGGAATGGCTTTAAATAGAGCTATAAGTTGCAGCTGGGTAATATATAAATTCAATATAAGAAAATCAAATTTTAAGAAAGTGACTCGATGGTATAACTCGAAATACTCAAACTGATTGAATAGCACAACTTTCCACACCACACGATGTTTTTTTAAATTGTTTTTCTGCTAGAAAATGCTTATAATTTGTTAGTAACTTAAATCATAAATGGCGAGGCGCGGTTTAAACACAAAAATCAGTGGAAATAGACGTCAATCAACTTTAAATTCCGATGAATCGTAAACAATCTTTAAATATTTTTAACACATAACACAATTGTCAACTATTGTAATCAATTTGACAATAATTGATTGCGCGGATCGTGTTAACAATTCTTTAAACAAGTTTACGAGCTTGAAGTAATCACCAATCTCATTGTATTTAACCAGTCAACCAACAACATAACAAAGCTACCGCTAGCCGCAATGCACTGACGCGTTTCAAACATCCATGATCATCAGAATACTACAGCAAACTAACTATCGAAGATCAAACCGCACTGAATATATATGTAAATCAATTTTAGATATGCGGCTATCACTTCTAGCAGCCTCGCATACATTGAGCTTGACTGGAAATGTTGGCCACACAATTTCGATGCAGTCACGAACATTAATTGTTTGCAGCCTTCGCCACACACATAAATATAGGCAATACAATTAAAAAATAATTGATTGCTCGGGTGATAGTATCTATTCTTTAAATGAAGTTTGCGAGCAGGAAGTAAACACCAATCCAATTCTAATTAACTAGTCGTCGAACAAAATAACAAAATTACCGCCAGCCGCAACGCACTGGCGCGTTTTGACCTTCCATAATCATCATCAGAGTAGGACGGCAAACTGACTATCGAAGATGAAACCGCATTGGATATAAATGGAAATCAACGTTAGATATGCGGCTCTCCCCTCTAGCAGTCTTGCAGTCTTGGCTACCACACAAGCAAAAATGATGTATACCACGAACAATTCGTCAAATCCAGCTTATGCGTCCGATAAATAAAATGGTCAACACTTCACAGCACACATGGAAAGTTTCGTAGGACAAAAATAAAGTCAATTCGATGCATTATTATAACGTTTACTATAAAAAATTCTATATAAACAACAAAACAAATAAGATTTAAGAATTTTTTGTTAATGAAACGGCGATTTAAATTTACGTAGCAAGGCTGTTTATACAAATTCCACTAAGAAAGAAAACGAGTATCCTTTGCGGCCTTAGCCAAAATGAATATGCAGATATTTCGACCAATGAAGATTTCAGCCTCAGAGCAAGAGGCCTTTTTTCTAATTTTGAGTATTTTTGTTAATTAACTTGTGTTGCCATATAATTTTCATTATCTATAATTCAAACACATGCATGCATGTATGTAATAAAACTATTTGGCATAAGAATAATGAATAAACAATGCACAATATAAAAAATAATCTTAGACTTTACAATATGAAATCCACCTAAGACGAATATCAGAACAAGTGCTACAAATTCGAAACATTTTAAATTCATATTGGGGAAGCAAAAATTTGACTAATTCTCGTTTCGCGAAACTGAATTACAAAAATTGAACGTGAGAAGTTAATCAAATATATAAATGCGAATTCCACGTTCACGGAACATTGCCACTGTGACATAAATAATACAAATGAACTTTAAAAATTTACTTAACCATCTGAGTAAAGAAGATGAGATCCGAGCATGAGATCGAGAAAAAATAGAGTATTTAATGTAGATCAAGCAAAAATACAACCATCCTGATAAACCTATTATTTCCAACATTAAACCCAGTACATTATGCTGATCAAACTGTTCAAAAATAGGAGCACAGACGTGAAATAAAACAAACTTAGCAAAAATAATGATAATACAAATTACGTTAAGGAAATAAACGTGTAAAAACTGACCAATGACAACGCAAAGGAAGTCTATCGAACGAAGCATGCCTGTCATACTGTAGACCCGTTTTTGTAATGCGAAAAACAAAATAAATAAGAGTTAAAGAAAATGCATGAGGAACGAACACACAATCTACTCAAATAGTTTCTATGCGCAGTACAGATGATTAGCTATTTCTCGTAAAATGAATAACCTAATAACACGCAAAGCAAAACCAAATGACAAAAACATATCTGTATAATTTTAAATGAAAAAAACCCAACTACGCACAGGGTACATACAAAACCGAACCTGGACAAAATTTTATTCAATCATTTAGAAAAAGATATATATTCAATTTGAAATTGTGGCTTTTCTGTAATTATGCATAATTTAGTCTTATTTAATTTAATTTTAAGAATATGTTTGGAACAAGAGCTGAGTTCATCTGTTCAATGAGACATCTTTCATCCTACAAAAGTATATTTTGTTAATTGCTATAAATCACATTGAATACTATTTCGTTTATTACAGCGAACAATATTGAAAATAATAAAAATCATTAATATGAATCTACGCTATGCTACTACTAAATAATTAAATTAGTAAGAGAAAAACTAGAAATTTTCATTAAAATTTCCTGTACAGCTTAAATTAGTGCTAAAATCATTTTGGCTGATATGTTATTTTACAAAAACTATTGTCTGTTTTCCTTAAATGCAGTGCTGATAAGAAATGGAATTCTAGTCAATGTTTTATACATTTAAATGTGAAAATGACTTAATTTATTCATTTTCGAATTTGAGCTCAGACGGATGTTTATTCTAAAAAAGTTGACGCTGTGTTGATATATGTTTATTAATGTAAAAATCTGTTTCTTAGTTAGTGAAGTAAGGTGGACGAAGAAAAATTAGTTTTTTATGAGATGTTTTAATGCATAAAGGGATTTTATTTAGTCTCTGCATTGGAGAGTTAAAGTTATTCTGATGCAATAGAGTTTATCATGGTGTTAAGGGAACTTTTTGCCGACATATTTCACTTATTAAGAAATAAATTATCAGACCCATGTCTCTTTCTTTACTCCTTTCAGTAACATTAGTACTTAATTAGTTGGATTTACCTAGAACTTTACAAATATTAATGATATATTTATACATATATGTCTCTGTCATAGATGCAAGGGTGAATGTTCAAATTGAAGCTAATTTGGCGCTGTTCTTCTTTTTCATATACAAATTATTCAACAACAAAAATCAATAAAATCTTAATTATATTGATTTTTTATATAAAACTCACTAATATTCTACAAGGAATTTATATCTATAAATCAAGTTTGCGAGCTTGAAGTAAATACCAATCTTACTGTATTTAACAAATTGTCGATCCACATACCAAAACTATCGCCATTCACATGTGCTGATGCGTTTTGACCTTCCATGATCCTCATTAGTGTAGGAAGACAAACTGACTAGTGAGGATCGATCCCCATTGGATATATCTGGAAAGCCAAATTAGTTATTCGGCTATTACCACAAATAGTCTCGCTTACATTGTACTTGACTGGAAATGTCAGCTGCACAGATTCTATACAGTCACGAACATTAATGAAAGCTGCAGACACGTTAATGTTCGTGACTGCCTATAAATTGTGTAGCAGACATTTACAGTCAAGTACAATGTATGTGAAATTACTATTGATGAAAGCCACACATTTAATTTCGCTTTCCTGATAAAGGCATTTCGATTAGATCCCAATTAGTCAATTCGCTGTGGAACTCTTATAATGATCAAAGAAGTTCGAAACGCGTCGGTACATATGACTTTCTACAGTTTTTCTATGTTGTTCGACAACTGGTGTAATACATTAGGATTGGTGTTTACTTCAATCTCGCAAACTTTATTTTAAAAGGTTTTGGCACCACTTGCACTATTAATAATTTTGTAATTTTATTTTCTATATATATGTGGCGAAAGCTGCAAAATGCTAATTTTTGACTTCATAGAACTTGTGCAGCTAACATTTCCAGTTTAGTATGCGAGACTAACGCAAGTGAGAGCCGTATATCTTATTTTGCTTTCCAAATATATGCATTGTGCTTTGATGCTCGCTAGTCAATTTTGCCGTCTTAATCTGATAATGATCATTAAAGGTCGAAACGCGTCAGTATTTGTGACTGACGGTAGTTTTGCTGTTTTTTGAAGATTGATGATATACCATGGGATTGTTCTTTTATTCTAGCTCGCAAACTTGGTTTAGAGTATTGATATCATCAACCGCGTAATCAATGCTTCTCTAAGGAATTTATTTTTTTGCGTAAACTAGTTCTGCAGTATTCTGCATTCGGACTGGTGGTATGATCTCAAGTTAAGCTTCAATGACAAGATCGGTTAGGAAAACCTAACAAAGAAAAATTTGTTAAAATAATAATAAAAAAGTCTACAACCAAATTTTACTAAAATTAATCGGTTACGAATGACGTTTTACATACGAATCCACAATCATGATTTAATAGAAAAATGTCCATATATATACATATATCAAAGCACAGTTTTGCAAATTGATTGGAGAGCCTTATTGAATTACTCATACTCTAATTAAACGAACATTGGTTGCGCGGGTGGTGATAACAATTATTATAATCAAGGTTGCGGTCTTGATATAAACACCTGACCCATTAATTACTTACATTCTTAGTTTATACTGACATATGTAAGTAATTAATGGGTCAGGTGTTTATACTCATACTCTGACCAATTGTTTTTGTAATTTTCTGGAAAACGATGATTTGTTTCAATAGCGTCCAAATAGAGTAATATTTTCACTTAAATAGCCCTAAATAAATTCAAAATATATTTTTTGGCATATTACATTTTCCACAACAATAAAATTTTAATTTTTCCTTATATGAAACACCAAACTTAGTTAAATCTAACTTAATTGATATTTGATTCGAAAAACGTGAATTTAATCTTCACTTGCATTTTCTTCCTTAGAATTACCCACGGGTACAATTCAAATCGTAGCAAGCGTTTGATGCGTATAAGAGTAAAATATTTTGTTTCACACCAAAATACCGGTTGTATGAGGGTTGTGTGTTTTACAATAAGCAAAAACCAAAGAAATTTGTTTTTTATGCATACTATTGCTTGTTCATCTTCGTATTTTAGCTGATTATGCAACGGTACCAAAGTTCACAACGGGTTTTATAATGTTTTTATCGATTCATAAAGTGTGTTGGGTAATAGTTAACGATAAGGTTAATACTCACTCCCTCCATTTCAGTCTCAATTCCGTCCGATAAATAAATTCGCAATCTCATATAACACGATGTTTAAAATTATTCCTTCCTATTTCAATGAACAGTATTTTTTGAGACGGAAACATTACGCTTCTCAAATTTAAAACGCAAGAAATCAATAGATTTAATTTAATTTAAAGCTTTAAGCCTGATATAAACACCAACCCCATTTTATATAAATTTCACATTATAAAGGAAGCATCATTTAGTCTAAAAAGGCAATTCACCCAATCCAAAGATTTCGTTCCTATTGGGATCTTTTCAAGTACTGTCCAGAATGTTCCGCACATTTTTTCGCAGTCTGTGAAACTAATCAGTGAGCTATATTGCCGCATGCTACAAACAATTTTTCGTTATAAACTAAGTCGTGTATTTTCAATAGATTCTATTTTTATTTTGCTGTATTTCGTGATAAATTTTTCTGGATTAGGGTGCTGCAAGCATGCCAACATTAGCAAAAGATTCACGTGAGATTTCACATTCGTGTTAAAGCTTCTTTGACTAGTTTCAATGATGAGCGTGAACAGGGTTGTCTGAAATTGAACTATTAGAGTAGACTAACAAATTTTATATTTCCACACTCGTGTTCTTCTCAGACTGAATATAAGGCCTTGAATTATATACAGCTATTTTATTTTATTTCAATAAAGATGGCGATCTTGATAAAATGGCAATGCCACAGTAATTTGTTAAAAAAATTCGTCCATTTGACCGGTTTCGCACTTATTGACAGCTCTTTACGTACTGTTCAGAATTTTCCGTGGACAAGACTCAAATCTTGGTACGTATACTTTGGAGCCACACATCCGCATTCTGCACACAATTTAAATTTATATACGAAACATTGTTTTTTTTTGTAAGACTAACCTCCAGGTTTTACATATGTGCATCAATTTTTGTCTTATTTTGATATTTTAACCTGGACTAACCAGGATTTTGAGTCTTCCACATTGGTTATCATCCGTCGTTAACTGAAATGGTAATAAACTGTTTCTTTGTAATTTGTTCAATTTAATTTCCCCCCTAACACGTTTTTATGTATATCTAAAAAAGATGGAAAATCCTATTCTTCGTCTTGCGACAATAGTCGTCCAGTTTGATGCATTGTTCGTAACCATGAGCAATAAAAATATTTTAAGGTAATTGAATACATTGATGCACTTACTAATTTCAAGCATTAGTCGCATATTCTGAGGACCGCAGAGTAGAACCCTTTAGACAAATGTAGATAAAGTGCTAATCAAGCGACACTACAAAATTATTTTTATATTTATGGATAAAACTTAATAGATAAACTCAAATGAATGAGTAAATAAATATTTTTTTAAATGCGCATTGTGTATTCCATATCCAGTAACAATTAGTTCAAATAGGAAGAGAAGGAAATTCCAACGTCAGCGTGAACGTAAGTAAAACTTCTTGAACACATGCGTTTCGCACTTGTTGGTGACTCATCATTTTATTCGATACTACGCCCTTTATCCATTATGTATTTGTTCAAGAAATGTGCAACAGATGCGCGATAACATGTTAATATTTACAGGTCTGCTATTTTGAACACCCCGGTGTTGCTAAAATTTTCTGGTTCATCATCATCATCATCATCATCATTTCCAGCCACACAAAAGTCAAGTGACTAATGTTTCACTGCCATATAACCATAAGGAGTGAAAAAAGTATATAAGTGAATTTAGATAAATTATTATTGAGATTTACGAGAGAGGGAGAGGGTAGAGAGAGAAGAAAAACCTTGCTACTATGAGTAAATTTATCAGGATAACTCACAGAAATGAGGCAAACTAAACCTCTCCACAACACCATTATGGTCAAGTTAGCATTCGGGCAAGGCGACATCAGCAACACAGCTTCCTTGCGGATTTCACCGTATCACGTCATAAACAAACCGAACCTCGCAGCTAACTTTGCCCTACTAAGAAAAGAAAGTTACGAAGATGATTCTACTATACATCTGCAACAAGATCGCCACTGAGCTCGATTCGCTGCCATATCGCTAAGGGTTTCTAACCAAGAACTGTGATGTGCACGAGGACCCCATCCCGGCAGACAAGTGGATCCTATACTACCCAATTTGGATGTAAGTGACTTCAATTGTTTCTGCCATGTCAAAATCTGCCCACCTTGTTTCTTGCGCCAATTTGGTGCTGGATGAGAGAACAGAGCTCTATTGGGCAATCGGAATGAGGGCATACGCAAAACGTGACCGAGCCAACGAAGTTGATGGAGCCTTATTTGCTTTTCTAAAGACGAGCACTTATTGGCAGATCCAAAAATACGTCTACGGATGTCAACGTTAGTTATTCGTTGTTGGTAACCAACATGTGCTATACTTCTCAAACAACGATGATCGAATGCCTGTAAGCGTCTCAGATCATCAACTCTAAGAGGCCAAGTTTCACTAGCGTATAGTAAGCGTATTTTGTAAGTCAATTTATTCGTACGCTAAACAGGCTCTTTTTATATCACATTTAGTCAGTTAGCGTTGAAGTCGCATTGTCATATACTATATGAAGTGAACTTCATTACTAATTAATTGCACATTTTTGTTGAAGATTTTACTGTACACCTATCCAAAATTTAATGACAAAATATATAATGAACCTATGGCATAATACTGGCTCCAAGTAATGGGTGGCCAAAAAGCCCTAAACACATCTGTAAAAGATATAACATCTTCTATTCACACTAACTTTGGTATATTTTTCTGGACCTATGTAATCTTATTTGCTCCTAATTACGCAATACCTAATACACACTTCCATATATATTAGCAACAAATACAAAATTACTTTACTAATTATTTTCGTAATGACGCAATAATTTCGACTGTCAATTTCTCTCGTTCAATGAATGTAGAATTGACCTTTATTAACAGTGTTCTCAAAGGACTATGCTTTTTGTGCTTACGTTACCTGGTGCTTTTTTAAATGATCTGATCTGTCTGAGCTTTTGTGCATCAGCGTTAAATAACATCGTCAATAATAAACGTTTAAACATTTTTTTATCAATCTCAGCTCAACATTTTCTAAATATCAAACCTGAGAACTTTGTTTACTAGATTTTAATGTTCTCCATTTCCTGTTTATTAATTAATATAGCCATTATTGCTACGATTTTGAATTTGTCTATGCGTATTGGTTGCTCGTTTTTATATATAATAATTTTTAAACAAATTAAAATTTTGCTTTGTTATGACACGCAGTCTTGTGTTTTGCTACGATTACAGATAGGATGTCTGATTAAATCATATGATTTTATATCAGATTTTATGTTCAATGCAAATGAGTTTCAGGTTGGCTCTGTATTGACTGAACAAATGAATGGAATGCTTTCTCAAATTAAATTTTGCACGTTTCTTGAGCATGATTTTCACAACTAGCACATTCCTACTTCTTCCACTGTTATTTTGCTATTTGTACTTGCGAAAGATGAAGCAGATTTTGCCAATAAAATTGGGAAAAAAATACCAAAAGATTTTATATCATTTAAAATTTATTGAAATGTTATATCATGTATCCTTTTACGAAATGGCAATAGATACAAATCAGATTCTTTCAAAACAACTGAACGCGTCCAATTCAACGTATACTATCTATTATTTGTTGCCACAAAACTTCATCTTATTCTCAACGATTAACAGGAAGCTTAGTCTTGCGCAAACAGCTTGAAACTTTTGCGGTTTATGTTATTGCGTACGCATAGGTTTGAATACGTTTTCCTCAATAATGTCTAGTGAGATTTGCATTTTATCGTCACTAGCTAAAATTTTTTCTCTAACAATACATTTGAATGTGAGCTTATATAAAACGCAATGCGCTATTTGATTATAAAAATCGAATATTTTTAAACTCAATATACTGTTGGATTTGATTTTCCAAGTTATGGGTATTTGTTCAATTTATGTACCTGCAGGGTAAATAAGAAGAATAATGAAATTATAATGATTTAGATTTATTTGGCCAAATCTCGAACAATGTGAACTAATAGAATTTCCGCTAGCTGTCCAGATACAGTATCAATAAACTAAATAATCACGCTCCTATTAAAATAATAAACGCTGAAATGTTGAAAACTATATAAATTCGCATTTTGAGAATAAACTGGTTCATCAAAAGTATCCAAATTTATAAATTTTAACAAATTCTAGTCTTCATGTTAAATTCTTCAAAAAAAAAAATATATATTTCCGCATAATTTCATAAAGCCTTATTAAGATAGAACCCACATGAGTTAATATCAGTCGCATATTCTCCTTTAAATTAGCACGATATCAAGAGATTGACGCAAAATTGTTATCAAATGCTAGTGTGGCCACATTGTCAATAATAATGCCAACTAAAGGCGTAAAGTATCGCGAAAGTTGTCACTTCTAAGACGTCTTTATTTCATAAACCGCACACACACAGGAAAAAAAGTAGGTAACGCATAAATGGGTTTTAAGTGGCGATTTACAAGTTAAAGAGACCGTAACAAGTACAAGACATATTTGGTTCAGCAGTTGAAGATTTCATTATTGTTCGGTACTTTCTTGTGTATTATATTTCCTCGTTAAAT